>CAUYPK010129061.1:0-68320 GCA_963574355.1 Loris lydekkerianus | reverse complement strand
GGTGGCAGCAGCTAGAAGGCCCCAGAAGGAAGGTAGCAGACTTGGGGGGGTGGTGGCAGCAGCTGGAAGGCCCCAGAAGGAAGGTAGCAGACTTGGGGGGGGGGGGTGGCAGCAGCTGGAAGGCCCCAGAAGGAAGGTAGCAGACTTGGGGGGGGGGTGGCAGCAGCTAGAAGGCCCCAGAAGGAAGGTAGCAGACTTGGGGGGGTGGTGGCAGCAGCTGGAAGGCCCCAGAAGGAAGGTAGCAGACTTGGGGGGGCAGCAGCTGGAAGGCCCCAGAAGGAAGGTAGCAGACTGGGGGGGAGGGTCGCCCCTTTAGCGTGGGGGTCAGACACCACCGGCAAAATGTCCTTGAGGGCTAGTGTGTGGGGAGGAGACTGGGTAACAGTTTGGATAGGGTGTTTGGGGGGTGATGGTATCTGGAATGAGAGCAGTGCTAAAAAGTTACTGTCAGCTCAAGCTTCAAGGTTACTGATGAGTGCACATTCTGGGACCAGGTTCCCGGCAGAGCTCTAGTCGTCTCACACCAACAGGGATTACCCAGGAAGCATCAGACAAAGAGCAAGAGAAGCTTCTTCCTGTTAAGTCCTGCCACTTACCCCACTGAGGAAGTTTAACGCTGTGCTCTCTGTACAGCAGAGAAGCTTACATAAGCTCTCTTAATTACTGCAGGGCATATACTGAAGGGAAGATTTGGACCTGAGGGGCAATACATTTATAACTGGCATACTTTGCTGTTTGTTGAATTTGAAGGTAAAAAATACACTCTTTTTATAGTAAAACAAATTGTGAGATATATAGACTTGACTGGTGATGCTTAGGATGCATATCAAAAATGTGGGCTAGGCAGGGTGGCTTACCTCCATAATCTCAGCACTTTGGGGGGCAGAGGCAGGAGGATGACTGGAGTTCATGACCAACCTGGGCAACATAGTCAGCACCTGTGTCTACAAAAATAAAAATAAAAAATTAGCTTGGCAAAGTGGCATGTGCCTGAATTCCCAATTATTCAGAAGGTTGAGCTAGGAGTATTGCTCTAGCCAGGAGTTTGCGGGTACCGTGTGGCCTAGGATGATACCACTGCACTCCAGCCTGAGCAACAGAACCTGTTTCTATTTTTCAAAAAGAGAAAAACTGACCTACACTTTCTTAACAACTATAAAGCCATTATTTCATATTTATCAAGTATTATAACATGTAACATCTGGCCATTTTTATTATTTAATTGTACAAAAAGTAATTATAAACTTAGGAGTACAGATTTCTCTGTTAAATTCATTAGAGAGCATTAAGATTTGCCCACGTTTATGTTTTTTCAGTTATGTTTTTCTTCGGTAGCTCTGTATGTTCTCATACTATACTAAGCAAATTTTCCATTTCCTAAATCTTTAGATAATTTCATAATTTTGTTTGGGGATACCAAAATTAATTTCTTTGTCCAAAATAAAAAAAAAAAAAAAGATGGTAATGAGGGCATTTTTCCAATTTGGATGCTCCTAAGTTGCATTATGAGCCTCTGCCTGTTAGATGTGGACTCAGCAAAGGCTCAGAATAAGGTGGTCCAGCTCTGACACCAGCACTACAAAGAACCATGAAGAACTGCTCAGAATGGGAAGAAATCCTTCATGCAGTGATCAGATAAAACAGCTTCACAAAAAAGCATTATTTAGTATATTTAAACTGTGAGCAGTTTTCTAAGTTTCTTTATATCCTGCATAAAAAAATCTAACTTTAAATTTGGTGTAAAATTACATGAAATACTTATGTCTTTTGTTTGGCCTTGCTTAAAGCTGTGCCCTTCTTGTGTTGTTTCTACCCAGAATCAACCCAGAATCTACCCAGAATCAACCCAGAATCTACCCAGATCATCTTCAGTACCAAAGATGACCATTGGTCAGATGATACATACTTTTAGCAAAACTTAAAAAAAAAAACACTCTTATTTTAGCCCCAAACTATCATTTCAGACAGCATTGCTCTTATTTTTGCTTTCATGGTTCTACTTCTTACTCTGTAAAAATACAACTCTAATTCCTCTAGACAGGTCATGAACTTCAACATGGAGAGCATCATTAGGATAATTCATCAGCCCTTCCAGCCAAAGAAGAGTGAAAATTTGTAAGTAGAGTCTGGAGTGAAAGGCACCTCAGATGAACATTGATTTGGAGGGTGAAAATACAAAATTGTACTTTAAAACTTTCCCCAAGTCAAAAGCAAATAAAAGTAAACAGAATTACTGGCCTTACTACGAATAGCTGGAATTACTCACTGTAATCATAGAATGGAAGTTTCTTTATATGTACTACCCTAATGACAATCTAAAGCAAGTTCCCTTAAATGGAAATGTCTTTTGAGAAGAAAGGAATGTTTTCATACATTTCTAATCTAAATCTAGTAATTCTTCAGGAAAGTAAGATCTAAACAGTAATATAGTTTTGTGTTTGTGTGTAAGAGAGATTGAATCTTAGGTGTGACATGTGTTGATGGTCCTGCTGTTGTGACTTGTGCAGTCTTGGGCCATGAAATCTCACAAGATGACCATTGTCCATCCTCTCTGCACACAACTTTTAGAAATTTAGTGTCGACTGATCCCTGTAATCACGTTGCACCACAATTAAATGTTGAGCCATGTACGGATAATAAAAGTGCTTCTTTAGTCCCTTGCTTGTGTCCAATTTGCTTATATCACTTAGAATTTGGCTATTCAGCTGACACGCAGTTTTTGTGGTGTATGTAATGTGGGATCAGCCTGATTTTACTTAAGGAAACAAAAATACTGAGGAATGTGCACGGGCAACTGTGAGGGGCACCATATCTGGAAATACACTTTTTAAATAAATGCACAAGCTGGTTCTTGTTTTCTTATTTTGTTTCACAGTTTCCAAAGGAAACATTCACTTTGCATTCCATCAGTTATTCTGGGAAAGAGCTGGCCTTCCCATGAATCACTGGGCCAAGATGAAGATCAATAAATAAATGAGTTGTGAATGAATAACTAGCTCTTATGCCTTTTGAGTTTTTCTGCATAGCATAGGTGTAATTTTGCATCAATTCATTTACAAAGACATAAGGTCATCATGATCAATTGTTAACAAACATATAACAGGGTTTGAAATTTATTCTATTATTTGGATTGCAGTGAATTTAACATCTTGGAGGTCCTTTGGACTCAGTAACTAACTTTAAACAAGTTTATTTGAAGCACTTTCTGAACACTTGGGATATCTAGGCATTTCAACAATGAGTAATGCCAAATGAAACATAATGTAAGTTCCAATATTATTAGACATGTGAAAACAAAGGTAAAAGAATTAAAGAAGTGTCTCACAAAAACAAAGCTACTGTTCTAAATCTCGTATATAAATTGAGCTGTCTTGGCCTTGGGTCTGCACACTAAACACCCCACTGTATCACCTTCCTGGTGATTGCTTTAGAGAAAGGCCACATGATCTCTGCTGGAAAGAATCGCCCTGTAATTGCCATGTGTCAATATTTGTGCATTTTTATTGCAATTAAACTACAATTAGTTTATTCATTCACATTACATCTTTATTCACTAGTGTTTTAAAACTTTGGTTTCCATAAATGGTAGATTTATAATATTCTTTTGGACCTTTAAAAAGTCAAGGTTCTGTGTGAAGCAAAAATGATCACTCAGTAAAATCTTTACAACTGGTTATTAAAAGAAACAGTTTTAAGCATTGTCCTGTTTTGACATTCAGTAAAATTTGAAATGAATGCAGAGACCCTTTCTATACCTAAGCAGAGGAAGGAAGGATAACATTGAAAAGCAGAACAACTGTCCAGATGCTTAGGTTGGTAGATGAGATGGGTAGATAGACAAGCAGAGAATTAGAGACAGAGGGAGGAGGGGCACTCAAGTTGATAAGTATTTAGGCAAAAATAAAGCGAATAGAGAAGGGGGTAGAGAGAGTGAGAGAAAGAGAGAAGGGGTGAGACACACAGAGAGAAGAGAAGTGATGCTTAGTTTATGGTAATTCAAAAAGGGAAAAGGAGGTATTTGTATTCTAAATTTATTTTCTCTCCAGATTGCTGAACATATTTATTTTTGGTCTTTATTCATGAATTTTAAATCAAGGTGCCCAGATTCCTTGAGCTTTTAAAGAGCATAATGCCTATCCTTCAATAAGAGAAGGCATCTGGGTTCTATTTCTGGTTCCGTGCAACAAAACCACTAGGGATTTAGGAACACTCTGAAAAACTCTGCGAGAGTCATCAGAACTATGCTAATTATCAGATTGACCCTTCCTGTTTTCTTCTCCCTTAAGATCTAATTTATTCCCTCCTCCTCCCAGCCCTGGGAAGGAGACTACAACCTCCTCCCCCCACCCCCTCCCTCCCCGCCCACCATGGTCAGCAAGGGGCCTCTGGGCACAGCAGCTGCCCCACCCAGGCAGCCACACATTCAGAGAACCACTGGACTGAAGGAGACATGAGGGCCCACTGAACCCACTACCTTTTTAGGGCTGGGCTGGGTCGTTGGCCTATGCGAAGAGCTTGGCTCTCCTCCTCACATACCTACCGGGTAGGTCCTTTCATCTCTGGGAGAGCTCCAAATCGTGGACAAATTTCCTCTCATAACACAAATCTATATTCCTGCAATTTTCACTCTCTGGTCCTTAGTCACATAGGATAATCCTAATTTTTCTCCCATACACCAGGTGTTCATAAATTGAAAAGGAGGCATCATATACACCATAGAATACTATTCAGCTATACAACTATGGATAATTTTGTATCATTTGGAATAATCTAGATAGATTTAGAACACATTCTCCTAAGGGAAGTATCACGAGGATGGAGAAGCACAGCTCAGATGCACCCAGGGCTAATGTTAAACTAGATTCGCCACTATGTGCTCATATGAGAGAAAAACTCAGTACATTTCAAGTAGGGGTGAGGTGTTGAGGGGGAAAGAATTGGTTAAGTCCCCACCCAATGTGTACATTGCATGCTACATGGCTCACTTCAGGGGTGAAGAACACAACTATGACGTGGATTCCAAACTTACAAAGGCAAACGATGTAACCTAATCACATGCACCCCCATGTTATCCTAAAATGAAAAAATTATGTAGTAAACAGACTAATTAAAGATTACGACCATCCCTATCAGAAAAGAACAAAAAAGTAAGTATTGCTTAGAGATTTGTAAGGGTGAAGAAGACCTTTCTGCAGAGATGAAATATAATGTGAAGTATGAAGACCACTGGAAGAATCCAGAAGAGAGAGCATAAGGTTTTGAGAATGAAGAGAGGCTTCCGGGAACAGGAGGGGCAGAGTGTATAAAACACATAAAGCCTGGCTTGGCATTTTTGGAGAAATATGAAGAGATAACTGTCATGGTTGGTGTATAACAGAGGAGGAGATGAAGTAGAAAGACCATAAACTGGTCAAGTTAAAGTTGGTGTGGTGAATAGTAAATTGGGATGGATTCTATGCATTTTGGGATACAATTAAGCTAGGCAGTAACAAATGACAATTTAGTTTTAAACAGATTAACCTCAAAAAAATAAAATTTGTATAACATTGCAGACTTATATTATTCTTTCTCGAAAGTATGGCCCATGTACCATTAACTTGATTTTAACTTATTTTACAGGAAGCTGCTTCAAACTTAAACAAAATATAATTACCTTCTGAACCACTTTGATAACTCTGTACTAAATTTTAATGTCTGATTGATTAAGCAGAGGGAATTTTTGAAAACAGAATATTTTTCAGAATAGTTCGACATTTATAACTAATATGTACATAAGTTCATCTATTTTGCATATGGTTCAACTCTCAAGGGAAACACCATTAGTTTAGCAGAGAAATATTTCTGTTTCATTGCTGTAAGAGTTCACAAATATATCTTTTGATATATGGCTTGTCATTATATTATGATCTACATAGAATAAATTGACCTTAGGATTTACTTTTTAGTGCTGTCACCACAAGCTACCATTCAAATGGAGGTAAGATAACTATGAGGGCTTGCACTTGTGGATTTATATTCTTCTATCCTTTTTACTTTTGCCTCATTATACACATATAAAAGCAGAATTATCCCACAAAACAGTATTATCCCAAGCTAATAGCCAAAAATCACCAGGATCAAACACATTAAATAAATTGACCATGTTTGTGTCGTTAGTAAGTTTAATACAGGTACATAAACCTAGCAGAGTTAGGCAGAAAATGTATTAAAACCAGTGTCAAATGTGAACACTTGTTAAAAAGGAATAAAGTGAACACTTTATTAAATGACACAGATATCTTGAAGAACATTAATTAGTTCCAGGAGCATAAGATGCCAACAATTATAGAGCCATTGATAATCTGCAATAGTCATAGTCATGAGCTAGGAAGCTCAGAGTCTTAGAATTAAAGCCACAGAACTGAATAGAAAGGAAAGTAGCTGTATGAGAGAGTAAGAGTAAGTCCACAGCTATGATTTAATAATAAATAAATAAATAAATAAATAAGAATAAGTCCAGCTCTATGTATTGAGAGAATTGAGACTTAGCCATGTTTTCTCTAAAGGAAAGTAATTATTGCAGTTTGAAGATAACATGAGCAGGGAATTAACTGACGTAGCACATGGACATTTTAAAATTATAAAAAAGACTTCCTATGTTGCTCGATTGTTCACACAAGGTTGAAAGTAAAGGTGGATGGTGAGGGGATTTTGAAGAAAGTAGTTCTATAGGGCCCATGAAATAATTTCAGCAAGTTGTCAAGATGTCAGAAACGGCAGATGGAAGGACGAGGTGCCATATGAGAAACGATGACTGTTCTACGGGTATGCCCTGGATCGACCACATAATTCAGATGTTTAAAAATTGTTTCTCTTCGGTTTAAAACCTTTCAATGTTTAAGTAGTCTAAGATGTTATGCATCTCCCTTATGGTTTCTAACTTTTAAGTGTGGCTTTGGATTGATGCATCTATAATACTCAATGAAATTCTTATTTTGTAACATAATTTTGCCTTCTTTTTGTTTGTCTTTTGATTAAGCTTGATCAATCTTTTTACCTCATTTTTTTATAGTGTTAGGATTAGACTCACTTTACCTTTACATGTTTTAAACTCTCAGATGCCATCTGAACATCTGAATAATTATTTCTGACTCTGTATTAATGCAGTTAGCTAGATTATGGGTAATTTGGTTATAGGGAGCAACAAAAACAGTGGAAAGTAAAAAGAAAAGACCAGATGGCTATTTTGAATTATTATTTAAAAAAAAAAATAGGGTGTTCTAACCAGACCATACCTTTTCGCTGAGTCATGTTTAATGGTTTTACCGCACCCTGAATGCACAGTCTAATATTGTCTCTAGTCATTTTTAAACTCAAAGTCTTTTTTCAATTCCTTATTTTACTAGATTAGGGCTAGGAGCAGTGGGTTTTTCTCATTCTGAACAGTCCTAAAGTTTAGTATTTTACCAGCAATAATCAGTTTCATTAGTATTTCTAGCAATCCAGATTACTAGTACAGAATTTCGGTGATCTATTTTTTGGGCATTTACTTTGACAACATGCAAAACATACAGTCGTCACAACACACAATCCTAAATCACTCATTTCACAGTTAAGATCATAATTTCATTTAATGTCTACAAAATTGAGAAATATTCCTTATTAGGAACTGATGACATCCATGATAGCTAAAATATCTTCACAGAAGGAAAGGATACCAAATTATTCTGGAAATTATTTTCCAGTGCCTAGGTTTTTAAATACTTTAATAGCAGGGGATTAACATAGAATGTTATGTTTTCAAAACTATATAGAACTGTACCAAAGAAAAGAATAGGTAAAGCCACAAAGCTGTGTTCTAAAATAGAGTTCTTGAATCAAGACAAGAGGATCCAGAATCTCTATGTTTTTGTCCCTTTCTTATTAAATTCCCTGCTGGGAGTTCCCAATGCTCAAGAAATTGTCCAGTCGTTTGAAAACCACTTTGGTGATGAATACGGCTTAGGTCCGCAGTTAGGTCAGCGTTATCCTGATACAGTGTCTGCTTAGCTAACTCTGACTCTGGTCTCTGTGGCTCTCAGTGTTGTCTCCCTCAGAAAAAGCAGTGAGGGGAGGAAGGAAGTGGATGATTTTTACATTTCATCCTAGTTGAAGCCTTTATAGTATTTGATCTTTGTTTAATGACTGACAAAATGGAAAAGTGTAAGAGTTCTCAATTAATGATGTTCTGAACTCTGGGATGATAAGGTCCCTGGAGGAAGTGCAGCTGTCAATCATCCCTCAGACACTTGGGAATAACGAGCGATCACTTTTTCTTCTTTGTATTTTAGAGCAATTTTAAATTGCATATAGAACACTTACGATTTTATGTGATTGTACAGATAAATGACTAGAATAAAACAGACGAATGGCCAGTGGCTATAGTACATATTAATTGAATTATTTTCTAAGTACTTCAAAAATCTGAATTCAGAATGGCCCATTATGAGGAAAGAAATTTTAAGATGTAAAACTTGACGGTGTGTTTTAAGGACCTAGTACTCTTTTTCCCTATATTCTTCGTGTAGGGAAATTAAAAGAACAACAAAAAAGACATTCCTAAGAACATGGTGTCTTTCAGGTTATGTCATGTGCATCAGTGGAACTTTCAATTTTCACAGGCTGTGATATAAAGTTCTGTTCATTATGAATATGCTGACTCTACCATTAATCTACTCTAAAGAGATCTAAATCTAGTATAGGTCTATGGAAAAACAAAACAGCTCTAAAACAATCAAAAATGAATGGTAGTATACCAATCAACAATTAATTTAGATGAATATGTAGTTAAATACTTTAAGAAAAAAAAAACCCAAAATATTCAAATAATTACCAATCCTTCAGTGCTAAGAGTTTGGTCCTATGCTTCCTTTCTGCCCACTTGAATCCTAAAGTTATTCTTCACTCTTCCCAATATAGGTAGAATATTAAATGTAATCAGAATTCTTCTCACTACGAGGAGACACTTTTCACAGGAAAGATTAAAATGATTTCTTGCCCTCTGGATTCCAGTTGTGTTTGGTCAATGGTGAGAAGAGAGAATGAGGTCATGATATATATATCCCAGGTCCGTTCTTTGGGCCCACAGGATCATTCAACCTAAGATTAGTGGTTTAATTTTTTCTTTCTCTTTTTTATTTCTTTTTCTCCTCCTATTTCTCCTCCTCCCATCTCTCTTCCTCCTGTCTCTTCTCCTCCTTTTTTTTTGTAATAAGATTCTCCTTCCTAGGTGTAGGTAATAGCTCTCTCCCTGCCTCTTGTTCACGACATACAATTGGCAACATTGACCTTCCGCTTCTGGGTTGCTGCATATTCCCTTGGATTTCCTACACTAAATTTCTGTAACTAGTGTGTGATTGAAACTCTTTAGTGATTATATGTGTGTGCAATTTGCTTCTTGTGGGATAGTGATTAATACATGCTGTGTCTCATAGTGACAGGTACTGCAAAATAACATCTTTAACGTGGAACTTTTAAAAGTTTATTTAGTCTTTGGATTGATTCCACACCTTTGCAATTATGAATTGTGCTGCAGTAACATTCAAGTGCAGGTGTCTTTTTGATGAAAAGTCTTTTTTTCCCTTTTGATAAATACCCAGGAGTGAAATCACTGGATTGCATTGTAGGCTTACTTTTAGCTCTGTGAGAAACCACCGTACTGTTTTCCATATAGATTTTACTAATCTGCAGCCCCACCAACAGTGTATAAGAGTTGGTTTCGGGCAGCACTTGTTACTCAAAGGAGTAGGGTGCCTGCCCCATATGCCGGAGATGGCGGGTTCAAACCCAGCCCCGGCCAAAAACTGCAAAAAAATAAAATAAAACAAAGTTACTTTCTCTCTGCATTCACATCATCATCTAATGTTTTTGAACTCAAAAAAAATTCTAACTGATATCTCATTGCAAAGATGTGGAATCTACCTAAATGTCTATCAATTCATGAGTAGATTAATGAAATGCGGTATATGTATACCATGGAATACTCCTTAGCCATAAAAGAAAGACGAATGTATACCCTTTGCAATAATCTGGATGGAACTAGAGACCGTTGTCCTAAGTGAAGCATCATAAGGAGGAAAAACAGTTCAGATGTACACACTATTAAACTGGAATTAGCCAATGGAGCACACGTGCACGGAGAGAAGTAAAACACAGCAGAAATCAACACGGGGGAGGGAGAAGAGGGAAAGGAAAGCCTACCTAATAGGTGCAATGAACACTATTTGGGACACATTTATAGCTGGGATCCAAGCATTGCAAGAGGCTAACATGCAATGTAACGCATTTAAATTCCCTAAGCCATGAGAAGCTTACAGCGATTTTCTTACACTCTCTTTGTGTTTTTTACAGTCTTGGTATTTGCTGTTTTAGGTCTTCAATTTGTTTCAGTCTGTCTAGAAAAGCTCCTGTGACATTTTAGCGTGGGTAGCCCTTCTTGATCTTCAACCTGCGGGTGACTGTGTGAGTTTTCATTCTCTTCTCCCTTATGAAAATGTAATTTACAAGAGGAGTTTTCACTGTTTGCTTGATTTTCCCTCTTGTTCTTTAAAAATATAAAAATACATTTTAATTGAATAATTGAAGAGTTAAAGTGTCTAACAATTTCCTTGTATATGCTATAAAGCTGGTATAAGTTCAAAGAGGTAGGAATTTGTTTTGGGTTATTTTTGTATTTTTAAAATTATTATTTGGGGATGTAACTTCAGAACTAAGCGAAAAAAAAAAAAAAATTCTCTGCCTTGGAGCAAATCCTCCCTTCCCATATGAATCCCTAGAACCCTTTACAGAGATGTGGAGATTTTCTACAGTATTGGAATCATGAGCTATTTTGCACTTTCATAGTCTTCAAATAATCTGGGGCCACCCCATTCTCCCATAATCCGGGGCCACCCGGCTCCCTGGTTAGAAGGCACCTGTTACAATCTTACTGGTTTCTTGCAGAAAGAAAATTCCCCTTAGTGTAGCGGCTTCCCGATTTCTTGTCACACACTCAGTTTCCAGTTGCTATGTAACCTTCATACATAATAGAAGAGCAACATACATATGGGTTTAGGATTATTTTATTTTCAATTTATCCAGCCAGTAGATAAATATTTACCAGTTTATTCACAATAGCCTTACTTCCATTTTCAAGACACTGATTAGAGATATTTTTTGAATTCAGCAGGAAGTGGAATGGTAACAAGTTTGCATAGCAGTTACTATTTACCTGAAAACCTTCGAAACTTCTAAATAGGAAATTTTCTGTGAAACTCTACTTCATGTCACTTGCACTATATAAACATTTTATTAAATCTAGTTCAGGCAGTGACTTTGCCTCTGCGTCTTGATCTTCTGATTGATCTGAAAAAGTAATCCATATATTGGTATGATTGATCAGTTTTTAATAATCACTACTACTAGAATTATATTCTAGTATAGAATTGTGCAATAGTAGAAATGAAGCCAATTAAATCTGCATATCCTTCAGAGTTACAAAAGTATTTTTTGTAATTTTAGAATTTATGGTTCCACAGTATATATTGTGAGCAGGAAAAAAAAACTTGTAACTATTCTTATTGTGTGGTTACAATTTCAACAGAGAAAACCACGATAAGCCCAGAAAAAAGTGAGAAGAGAGAAAATAACACATTTAAAAATCTTTCCCCAGTCTAAATATTGACATAGGTAAATCTATACTAGGTTGCCAGCCCCAGCGTGCAACACCCCCAAAGTTTCTTTCCCCTGTTGTTTTTTGCAAAATGTTAGATTTATTTATCAACCTCCCTCTCACTTCTGTGGCCAAACCAGAGTGGATGATCTTGGGTAAAAAATTCTCACCCATCTAAACATTATCCCACATTGTTTTAAATCCTATTCTTACCGTCACTAGACTGAGCAATATTCCCACATATTGTTTCTTCATCAGGTTATATACATATAGGACTTATTGGGGGTAATACCTGCTCCGTGCAGTCATTTGGAGACCCAGGCTATCATAAACATTTCTAATCAGAATACACTTCTCCATGGATCACTTGCATTTCTGTATAGGTTATGAAAAGGCACTGGCAGCTTTTATTCTGGATTCTATTTTCAAGGACCTTTTGTGAAGTAGGTTCACTGTGCACTGGTTACTAACTAGTCTTACCAGTGAGCTAGAACACACACACCTGTAACAAGCTACATGAGGCAGGTTTATTACTTACAGATAAAAACAACAGAAGCCTAGGATTTGTTGTGCTCCAGTCTCCTAAGGCTCAGAAAAGCTGTCTGTGCTCTTCTGGGAGTGTCCTACATGCAGCGCAGAGGACAGACCCTGGAAGGCAGGGCACCATGGCTTTTATACTCGAGGGACAAAATAACAAGCTGAGCTAAATCACTGAAGGGCATCTTGTTGTGGGGAGGACTGGGACAGAGCCTTGGCTATTCAAGCCATTCCCTCCCTATCTCATAATGTTACTTTCCTGGAACATTCTATAGTCAATCTGGAGAACTGTAAGTGAGAAAGTTAGGAGAAATAGGTTGTTCAAGGTCACCTGAAAAACTGCACTGCATCTTTGACTAGCAAAATGTCTATCTCCATCTAGAACAAAGATAGAATCGTCCTCATAGGCAGCGGGCCGATTCACTACCTGATCAAGATAATAAAAACGCTGTCTCCATTCTGGACAAAGATTGAGAAAATATTTTAGTAGTTATGTAAAACATTTCCTAAGCCCAGGTCCCTCACCTATGACAAGTCTCACGGAGTGGGGCATTGGGTGGAAGCGATTCATACTACCCTCAGAGACTTGGGAGATAAAAGAGAGGCAAGGAGAGCTCAGGACTTCCCGCCAGCATTAATGGAGGTGGGGGGCTCATTTGTTAGTTGCAAATAGGGTAAAATTATAGTTCTTGACACTCATCCTTCTCCAGGATCCCGACCATTATGTTTCAACCTAAAAGTGACACACTGAAGACTCATTTTCTGGACCTTATCATATGACCCTAATAACTGGCAGGGAGGGTAAATGTACATCCCTGACTCTCGTTCCCTAGGAGAAAAGAGAACTAGACATTGATAAGGGCCAGTGCTTCATAACCTCAGGCCTCCTCTTCCATGTGGTCTGTGCATTGACATCTGCCATCTCCTTATGGATGCTCTGTGGCTGTTGAAAGATAATTCAGATGAAGTAAGAACCTCTTTGTTTAACAGCTGGTATCTTCTCTTCTTCTTTTTCTTCTTCTTCTTCTTTTTTTTTTTTTTAGAGACAGAGTTTCACTATGCTGTCCTCTGTAGAGTTCAGTGACATCACAGCTCACAGCAACCTCCAGCTCCTGGGCTTAGGTGATTCTTCTGCCTCAGCCTCCCAAGCAGTTGGGACCACAGGCACCTGCCACAATGCCCAGCTATCTTTGGTTGCAGTTGGGGGGGCCAGAGCCAGGTTTAAACCCACTACCCTTGGCATATGAAGCTGGCGCCCTACTCACTGAGCCATAGTTTCAATGTGGGCATAATGGATATTTCCTCTACATTTGTAAATCAATGTAGAGGAAATATGTACAAATCTTCAAACTGGACTTTTTAGGGGGTGGGGGATTATACTAATTTGCCTCTTAATCCATTATTTCATTTTTCTTCTACTTGCAAATTTCAACATATTATTCATCAAAATTTTATGTGTTTCAATAGATTCAGATTTTTGGTATTTTCTCCATATCGAGTTGCTATTTTCCTTCCATCATATAATTTAATTTGTACAGTGAGAATTGGGAACAGAACATGCTATCCTTTCCAGATGTTCTCAAGAAAACATTTGGGATTTTAAATCACTGTACAATTCTTAGTACTTATCAGTTATACCAGTATATTTGAATCATTTTATATCATTTTAAATTTTGGATGGTAAGTTCAACGAGATATGTAATTTCTGGACTGTTGTAGAGGCTTTTTAACTTCTGTAATACCCGCTGTAGACACATGGGAGAAAAAAATAAAAATGTAGACATGCACTGAATATATTCCAGCGCAATTGCAGATCCTCAAAGGATGTTGTAAAAAGACACTCTGATCGAAATTTAGAGTATAAATTCCTTCCTGGAACATTCTATAGTCATTCAACAACACAACTCCAGCACAATATTGACTTAAATAGTAACCTATGCATTGCGTTATTTGTTGAAAATTATATTCTTAAAATATAATCTTAATAGTAAGCAGCATCATTTACAAATACATGCTCAAAAAATATTAAATTTCAATTTAGTTTTGTAAATTAGTAGAATAAAATTTTACCATCACTTTTTTCAATATGTATTTCTTATAGATATTAATATAATTTATAAAATATATTAAAATATAGAATATATAACATGTTTTGTAGGTAACTTTTGTAAGATTTTGCAATCAGAAAGATGTTGACCTTATATTTGGTAGCATGAATGAATCTGAATGTCATGCATTTAAGGGGAATGTACCTTCAATTTTATAGGATTATTTGTAGGTGAATTACAATGTCTGAATTTCAGAAAAAGACTATTTCACTGCTTTAATCAAACACTAATTATGGTTGATTTATACAAGTGAATGTTTTATACTGCCAAGAAAATCAAATCTCTTGTAATTTTACAAAGGTTAGTTAAAATTGTATCAGCTAACAACGAGGCTGGACCTGGATGGATAAGGATGGCCTCACTCATGCCTGGGAAATGGTAGGCCAGTTGGTTTAGGGCCACTTACTCAGGATGGATTGTTTTCTGATCTGCAGTTTAGAGTTTAATGTTTTGATGTGCTATCTCAGTCTCAGATACTCTACATACATATGTATGTATAATGGAGATTTGTTTGTGGGATTGTGGAGGCTCAGAAGTTTCAAGAGTTGATGCCATCACTCTGGACACCCAGGAAAGCTGAGTATGAGTTTGAAGATCTGAGAACCAGGAAGGCTGATGAGGGAGGGTCTAGTCCAAAAGCTTGCAGACCCAAAACCCAGTGTTTCAATGTGTTTCTGAAGGCAGGAAAATTAAGATGTCCTCACTCAAGGAAGTCAGGCAGGAGTCAGGCTCAGTCTTTTGGTTCTATTTAAGTAAAACAAATATGGTGAGATAAAATTTTTAAGTTGGTGGGCTATCTAGCCTTTAGATATGTTGATGAGAGAAATATAATCAGGATACAAACAACTCACAGAGCGAATAGAATCATACTCAGAAGGTATAAGTATACATACAAAGAATAATTATTATAATAATGGTAACTAACTTCTATAGTAAACTCTCTCTGTGTCTAAAACTATTATAATAACTTTACATATATTGTCTCATTGAATTGTCAAAAGAGCGTGTGAAATAAGTACGAGGTAAACCCATTTTGTAAGTGTAGAAGCCGAGGCAGAGAAGTCAACTGGTTTGCCGACCACACGCCTCTAATAAGAGCTGGGGTGAAAATAGGGTTGGCGATAATGAGAACATTTACATACAGTTCACCACATGTATTAGCTAATATGATGACTCCTCTGACATTTTTCTTATTTCTTGTCACTGAACAACTAAAATAATCTCATGAATTTGGGATTTTTTTTCATCACACAGCAACCTTGTCCTACCAAGTTTGATGTTAGTCATTATAATGTTAGGTTTTGTTAATGTAAAAATGGATTTTAAGATATTGTTGGCCTAATGCAAAAAATTATTTATTTATCATCTTAAAAAATTCAAATAGGCAAATGCTCCTTTTATAATGCCACATGGAACATTTGGCTTCCAAGTTGAGGTGGTAATGAGAAAGAAGAAGCTGACTAGCTCTCAGCTGCCTTGGCCTGGACCAGAAACACAGGTCACTTCCACTCACGTTGTTCTAGCCAGAAGGGCTTCTGTGACCTCAATCCGGCTATCCTCCAGGGAGAATGTGAATACCAGGCAGTAAGTGTGTATCTGTGATCTCTGCCACAGTTTTACACATATTTTTAAGTCTTGCATTCATTTCATATTATATGTCACTACTTAATGTCACTTAGTGAGTTCCCCCTAAAGCACACACTAAGCCAAGGAACTAAGTATTATTCAGGCAGTGAACCCAGAAAACCCTGGTAGGGAAATGGGGGAGTCACACAGTTAAGAGAATGAAGGTAAACAAAGGTTTGACTCTAAAGCAAGCTACAACCCTGGAGTACTATAACTTATGTCTGCAGGGGAATTCCCGGAGTCAGCATTCAACACAGGCCTCAAAGTCAGAGAGCTGACCAAGAGGAACCATTCATCTTCAGCCCTATACTAATTTAAGACTTAGTTGCTTGGTACTGTCACTATGAGCAGGCCTGAGGGTCCACTGGGAATAGAAGGCCTCTGACAAGGAGAAAGAGATGCTCCTGCTGGAAGTTATGAAAAAGGGAAATTGGGGGGTTCCCCCTTGGATTCCTCCTTTCCACTGCAGGAGGTTCTGTTCCCTCTTTTGACTTATTAATCTTTCAATCTTTCAGACCAAAATCATCTATCAGTCAGGTAAATCCAGAGTCTCTGAGTGTGTCAGCTGAGAGCAACAGCATGCTGGTTGAATTGCTTGAACTTCACAGAGTTAAGGAAATGACACAGCTGGACTGCTTACCACCACCATCTAGTCCTCACATTGTGTTTCTTCCACAGGACCTTAAATGGAACATCTGAAGATTAGGTTTCCCGGGTGAGAAAGGATACCTTATATGGTGTGAATTGTATGAGATGAGCTATCTCTTAGTGGGGCATATGTGTTACTGCCTTTACATGTGCTTTTTACATTAGTTTATTTCAAAACATGTATTATTTTGCATTAGTCAATGTTAAGGACAAGAAATGCACTGGTAAATGTGAATTGACAAAATTGAATTAAATGGAGGAAAATTCAATATATTATGCCATTTTAATAAAAATATATAACAATTTATATCCTATTTCTCCCTCTTAACACTAAAGCTGTGAATTACTGTATATTTTATGTTTTTAAACTAGCTTCAGTTCATAGTTCTACACACAATATATTACCAAATATACTTTATTTTTTTATTCTATGATTTGAAAATCTTTTAACTCTAACTAATAAATATTTTGCACATAGTAGTTTCAAAAGAGATACAGCCTCCACTTCACATCTTTAGAAGCGAAGAAGGCACTTTTTCTAAAGAAATTCTCATTTCCATCTCTAGATTACTTACTATTTTCTTCAAAGTTCTAGAATATCACTGCATCACCATGTCTTACCTCTTCACTCCTAGTTACTTCTTACTGGCCCACTTTCTTCTTAGACATTTCAAGAATTCACCAGAGTCTGTAGGCAGCTTCTGATTTCACTGAAACTGTCTTTACAGATATGTGCTTTGTTCCCTCCATATATTTAGGTCCCTGGTAAAAGATTAAATCATCAAACAGGCCTCTCCAGATCATCCTACAAACTCAATTTACTCTGTTCATGTCCCTAATTTCTTTTCTTTCTTTTTTTTTTTTTTTTAATTTCAGATTAATGTGAGGGTACAGATGACTAGATTACATTGCTTGCATTTGCCAGGCAAGTCCAAGTTGTAGTTGAGCCCTTCATTCAGGGGATGTGGTGTATACCCTTACATTGTGCCCATTAAGTGCAAGCTTATCAATCTCCTTCCCTTCTTTCTGCCCCTCTTCCTCTTCTTCCTCCCTCACACTTGAATTTAATTGTGTTTTTATTTTCTGTGGGCATGTAGTTATTTCTCTATTGGTTTTATATTAGTATTTATTACATTGGATACTTGCTATTCCATTCTCGTGGTATTTTATTAAATGGAATGTTTGTCACCTCCATGCAGGTTAATACAGAAGACAAAAAGTCTTCATCTTTGTATAGCTGCATAGTATTCCATGGTATACACATTCCACATTTTATTAATCCATTCATGTGTTCATGGCCCTTGGGTTGATTTTACATTTTGGTGATTGTGAATTGAGCTGCAATAAACATTCTAGTGCAAATGCCCTTATGATAAAATTATTTTTTTTCCAGCTGGGTAGATACCTAGTAATGCGATTGTGGGATCAAATGGAAGGTCTACTTTTAATCTTTAAGGATTCTTCACACTTCTTTCCAAAGAGGCTGTATTAGCTTTCAGTCCCACCAATAGTGCAAAAGTGTTCCTCTCGATCCGTATCCATGCCACCATATGCATCTTTGGGATTTTGCGATAATTTTTCATCTTTCTTGACAACATACATATATTTTGTTGCTTAGGAATATGTAAATTTTCCCCTCAATTAGAATGTAATCTCTTTGAGGGCAGTATCTTTACTTCAGTTTCTGTAAATATCCACAATGCCCAGAACATGTCTGAAATGAAGAGCACATTCAGTGATATTTGTTTAAGAAGTACATGAATGTTTGGATGGGTGAATTTTTTTAATAATAATTAAAACATAAATTATACTATACAATAATTATCTTCAACACAAATCATGTAAACTATATGACTATGTATGACAGTTCCAGTATTTGAGGACCACATTTCAATGCATTTGGTTCTTTCAACAGTCCAAAGAGTTTTATTATTATTCTTGTATTATGGAGGAATCATAGTTAGCAGTTAAGTTCCATATTCAGTTTATACAAATACATCAATGAAAATTTCATCAATCATTTTTCCATACAACTTTGGCAGCATAGTTGGTTGATTAGCAGATATATTTTCTGAAACAGTATAGATTACTCAATATCATCAAAAATTTCCAGCATTTTTTTTTTTCAATTTTTATGGAGTTTACTAGTGATAGTGGTGCAGCTTTTGGTTTTTGAATTCAGTAAAAGTAAAATTGCCACATCATAGTAATTAGAGGTAGCAAACAAGATTCATTACATGGCATTTACTATCTTAGGAAATCATGGGACAACCAAAAATAAGAAAAATTTTGAAACACTTATCATTCTGAGGGGGCATATATAGAATTAATTTAGGCTCATCAAGATCAGGAAGATTAAAATCCTTGTTGTGGATCGTGTCTCCTCCAGCAATCCAGTTGTTCAGTTTGATTTGCATCTGTCCAAACTATCTACCTCCTAAGGTAATCATAGGTCAAGATTTGTTTCATTAAATATGGTGGCAAATCATGAATAATACAGGTTGAAAAGATATGTAAAGCCATATGATATAAACTAATCTCAAGCGCATAGTTTCAATTAAGAATAGGAGCTTGCCATTAAAATGATCTGTCTGTGAGATGCCCAGTAAGTGATTTTTAACTTGAAATGTTTTCCCCTGGAGCAAATCAAAGTTAATTTTGCACAACCCAGCCAGAAAGATTAAGGAAATTATATTTATGCCATCATGTCATCAACCAAAAATAGAAGTAGCCTTTGGAAATTAGAAATACATTTTAGATTAGCTATAAATTCTACAGAATTGAGCTTTCCACCATCATTATATGAAGTATGTGTGATATTGGGAAAATAAGACCAGTTATTGCCTTAGTTTATAAGTCATACTGGATAAGGGAAGTGGTGGTAGGATTGAGTTTCTTATAATTTTAGTAAGGATGTTAGAATTCATTAAAAAAGAATACTTCAGGCCAAAATATACATTAACCAGTTTATATCATCCCAAACCAATTTCATATCTGGCACATTAGGTTCTATTTCATTTATGTGTGAGGACTTAATATATAGTTTAGACACATATTTTCCTGTGGGTTTCCAAAAACATTGAGGTTTGATAAGTGGAGTTGATTATGGATTATCTGGATACGCTAGAATGTGTATGCGTATATGTGCTTGAGTGTCTGTGTGTGTATGTAGGCAGTTGCCTAGAATCTGAGACCAAATTGCTTAAGAGAAAGATACAAAAAATAAAAGCAATATTTCAGAAATAGGAAAATGAGGCATTGAAGATGAGCTCTTTACATGGCATGACAGAGGGGGGAAAAAAAATGGTTGTCAGTGATACCAAAGAAACACAGCTTCACTGATAGATTTGCTGCTAGATATGTAATGCAGTTCTTCCATTTTCCTCTTCCTTTTCTGTATCAGTGTCCTCAGAGCTCACACAGGTCTCCATTGTCTGAGATATCAACATAGGAAGTATGTAAGCTGATGGCTATTAGAAAAAGTAGGGTAAGGTAAATTAGATGTCCTGAAACCTGGGTCTTTATTAAAGACTTGTTTTGATGACTTAAAAATAAAAGTATATTACTGGGAACACTACCAGGGCTGTGACCCACTATTATCAGCAGAGAATAGGGGAGGCTGGTGACATAAATTAATACATTTAAATAGTTCTGCAGGATGACAGAAGGAGCAGTTGTTCCGAGTCAGGATGAGAACATCTTAGGTCACTGACTTTGATTCTTCTTTCCATTCTAAAAGTCTAAGATATTAAAATCTTTCTGCCCCTTCTTCACCCCCCCCCCTTTTATTTCTCCAATAGCTGTGGTGAAAATAAAACAGTTGCTCTATATTGACAATGATTTTGACCTACATGTGAAGCATCAGCTAGGAAGACTGGTGTGTTCTTAGTCTCCGTAGTTGGAGACTACAAAACATGGAATTGTCTAAAGAATGTACCTTAATCTGGGAACAGCCTAGGTGCATTCTACCTGCATTTTCCTGAAAAGCTGGGGGATGTGGTATTGTTTTTAATTGTGTTGTATAAGATCTCGGAATAATTTTTTTCAAGGTATATTTATGGTGACCACTCTGTCTTTACTCTTCTCACTTCACTGCATCTTCTAAACAACTATTTTACAGTGTCTTAACAAGTATTGGCCCTGTGATCTGGCTATGTGACTAATATATGACATTGCTAGATTGATTATCTTCTTTATCTTCTTGTTACTTATTTTATCTTAATTCATATACTTTGCATGAATGATAATGATGGTGATGAAATGACACCACAAATAAATAAATAAGTCCAGATTGCATTAAATCTGAGTGCTTTGGTGCCATTATTAATACATATACTTGATTTAAGTGAGAATCAAAAAGTTTTCTCTTATCTCAACATTGTAACATACTTGGTTTTTCTTGCTTATTTAGAGTCAAATATGTTTCCATAGAACTGGAAAAAGCACTTGGTGATTATTTTAGGATTGTGATTATCATTTCCTATGAGCATTCAATCTTAGTGTTCCATTTCCCTTTGGCTTGTTGGTGATGTCTGACTTATTCTGTGTGGTCATCTAAAGCATAGCACTGAATCTGCAAATTTATTCAATACTATTGTAATTTCCTTGTGCAACTGTTGTTCTTTGTTATGTAAATGACCCAGATGGCAACAAGATCTTGTGAGATAATACAGAGTAATTTAGACAAAATCATACATGATTGTGTCTGTATTTGAAAGTGAGAAGCTGAAGGTAGCATGATGCATTGTGAGACAACTTAAGCTTTTGGAAACGTGAGTTCCTCTTCTGACTTTGAATTACTGTTCTGTTAATTACTTTTTGTTTGTTATTGAGCAAATTTTGGGGTTCTAAACTCTCACTGATCATAGAGCCACAATAAGAACTACTTTTTAGGGTGTTTTAAAGTCTAGAAAAATATCTGTAAAGGGTTTTGCTTACAAGTTATACCCAATCAACTCAAGTTATTTTTATTATTATAGTCTTATGAAATTATCAAAATAATAATCATGTTTCTGTATGTATAAAGAGAGATTAGATTTTTTTTGTAATAAAAATGTCGTAAGGCCTTCTAGTTTTTGGAGGCAAATATTCTTTTTTATAAGAGTTTAGTGGAAATCCAACCTACTACTTACCTATGACCACAGGCATAACCTACCCCTTCCTGTCACCTTCAAGATTCAGTGTTAGGACAGTTACATCCTACTTAGATTGTTTTGTTGTTGTTCTCATTCTTTCGCAGGTATTTCTTTTAGTTCATTTCCTGCTGGCTTTGAGCTTTAGCAATTCTAAATGACATAACTTCCTGTGGTCTGAATTCTTGCTCACAGTACCCTGTTTGTGTTCTCCTCATTTGCCAGCCCCATCATAACAGGCTCCACTGCCACACATGATAAAGGTCTGGCAGGTCATCTACAAATGTCACCAGTACTAAAATCTTAAAAATTTTTTTCAGACTTGTTTGACTGCTGTGTATACACATTCACCCTGTGATAAGAAAAAAACAACATTCAATTACAGTAGGGTAGCAATCAATTCATTTATGTTCTAAAGCACTCAAATCACAGCCTGTAATAGCTGTTCTATTATAGAAAGAATGTGTTCTATTATAGAATGGAAAAGCACTGGTTGATAAGAGGTTACTCTAAAGTATCTCCTGAACCTGTTTTCTAATATTTTGCTACTTTATCTGTCTCGTTAGTCCTGCAGCAAACATTCCCTGGGGTAGTTTATAAGGTACCCATGATCCATCTACACATGAACGCTTTCACATATTTGTTTTGACTGAGATAACATCTATAGCTGTTTACATACCACTGCCTTTTTACTACCATTAGAGAACACATAACAAGGATATTTACATTAACAGGTGACAGGAATAATTCACTAGGTGAAATGGAAATGTACACATTGGAGTGGGAATAAAACAAAGTTAGTAATTTTTTAAGGATATATTTAGATTTCATTACTGGGTGTTTAAATAAACCAAAACTTCAACATTCACAGGGAGGGGGGAGGGGGGTTAAGGGAGGGGTATTGGTGGAATCACACCTAATCTTGCTTCCTTTAGCAGCATTTACTTATTGCAGGGAGCACTATGCCTCTAAAAAGTCTACGGCAAAGTGAAGCAAATTCTGTTTTGTGGCTTAAGCACAGAAGGATACAGTGCAAAGTAGTAGTAACCGGAATGTTTTCAAAACAAACATTAAAATAATTTGGCCTCCTCATTGTAGCTACCTGTGTAACTTGAAAATTCTTATTGAAAATTGCAAACCAAAACACCACCTATTTGACGGATCCTTTCAATCTCTGAAGACACCAAAGCATACTGATTAATACCTTCCCTTTCACCTGGGAGGCAAAAATATCCTCCCTCTCAGATACTGGTATGTAAGATAAGACTGCAGACATATAAATGACTGTTCTCTATGCATTTAGAACAGTTATAGATATGTCCATCTAAGAGAAATACAAAGGAAAGATCTTCAATTCTTGAGAAATGGAAGGCTGAGCTATATAAAATTGAACTCTTAAAAGGAAAATGCATGAGTAATCATGCACATATCTATTTCCTGTATATCATGACTGTGAACATGTAATCATGACCGGTTATACCTGAAATCTTATCATCTTCAAATAGCAATGATGTCATGGCCTTGAATTATCAGAAATAATTTTGCCCTATATATGTCTTTATTATGTAACTAAATACATGTATATTACAATCTTACTCATTCCTAAGAATGTCCTCTCAAATTCTATAAAACGTACAGAAAAGGAAAGACAATTGATACTCAAAGATATGAAACATTGCATTAAAAATATATAGTAGGAAAAATAATTCTTTTAAGAATGTGCAATTTTTAGATGAAAAATTGGAGTTCAGGTGTTTGTGTATGCAGGCACATATTGACTGCGGTGAAAGTGGGACGGTGTTTCACTGAGGTGAAAGCATCTGTGGTCCAAGAGGGCAAATCGTTGAAAACTACAGTTGTTCATGGGTGAATTTGTGTGCTTTATCCATTGAAAAACCGTGCCATTTGTTATGTAGGTGTATTTTCACTCCAAATTATATTTATTAACTACAAAACTGATAGTTGTTGTTTATAACTTAAGTTTGAAAATCCATAGTACCTGAAATCGAGTTAAGAAATTATAGCGTTGACAGCATCTGAAAATAGATTAATACATATTGTTTCTTAAATGTATATAAAGATACAGAACCAGCTCTGTAGCTTTCAGTTCTGACAAAAAGGGATCAAGAGGGTATCATTTCAGGAAAATATAGCTATGTACATGTTGGTTATCTGTGAAAATTCACTCTGGGAAAATGCTGAGTTTCTGTTTTGAGAATTGTACATGTGTGATAACCTACCAATCTGTTAACTCTTGTCAGTGTCTTAATTGCATAATTATTATCTTTCTAGTGGGAGTTTGTTCAGGTGTGTTGCCACAGGAAGTTCAGTTTTTCTGTGTCCAAGAGTATTGGTGACACGGTGGCTCTCCTCTTCACCTGCCTCTTTTTGCCCGTCTACCATTCTAAATGAATTTTGAACTCCACCAACGTTGTCCATTATGGTTTTCAGTATATATTGACAATATTACCTGTTTTTTCCTGAGTTATTTTCATTGAACTTGGCTAAGGAAATAAAAATGAGTTAAGTTTTACACTTGTACCAAGTATACAAACATTGTACTTTTTCCTTTTGTGGCTCAAACGTAGCTATATTTTAAATATTTGTGAAAATAAACACTTCTGCTAGAAAAAAAGATTTGTACTTCTGAATGCATTGGACTTCTATGTTTTATATCACTACTATAATTTATATTAGCCACTATTATCTACTCATAACTTATTTACATCTCATTCCTGTTTTCTTTACCCAACTATCTTCAGATCTCAATACCTTGTGTCTATACACTGCAAACATGGGCCATTCTACATATTCGTGAAGGGGAATTCATGTGACATCAGTAGGACAAATGAATATGTGCTTAAATCTTCCTTTTTTATTTAAGTGAAATCTGAAAGAATAATCTCTGCATCTCCTGGAAACTTGTTAAGATTGCAGAATCTCAGGCCTTAACTCAGAACTACTGAATCAGAATCCTTAGTTTAACAGGATCTTTAAGTGATTCATGGACACATGAAATTTTCCAGACTTCTGATTTAAGTCATATTGGAGTTTGACTAGCAGCTGTAACAGTTTGGTTTGCCCTGTTCCTGGCATTACTTTTATTTATCAACAGAAGCATATTAGAAATCAAGGTTATATAAGAATACTGAGATGAGAGGAAATTTATTAGATTTGAAAATGTTGCTCTAAGAATTTCACTAAGTTTTGTCATTTTCCCTGTTGAGCTTGTAAATAGCAATGATATTCTCAGATAGCAATAAAGCTAACTTATATGGAATAGTAGAATGTAAAATGGTAGTAACTTTATACTCCCTGGATTGGCTAAAATTGTGTTATTTGATCAACTGAACAATATTCATGATAAATATTCATATTTACTATATGCAAAGTAGGAAATATGTTAGGGACAGATATTGTCTAGAATTTATCTGAAATGGAAATTAACCATCTGACTATGAGGACTTTTCAAGATCCAGCAGTCTTACAAATTAAATGAATTATGATGAAATAATAATAATGACAGAGTTTTACTATGGATGAAAGCCTAAGTCCGATTGCTTGCTTGCTGCTTGTCTACAGTGGTGTAATGAACAGGAGAAAAGAAGGAGACAAGGAAAAGAAGAATATGAAGAGTTAGTTCATGATACAGAAAGTTCATGATTCATGTAAGTGAATGAGGCTGCCCAATTCTGTAAGTGAATGAGGCTGCTCTGGAAGAAAGCTGAACTTGGAATTACCTAGGCACAAAGTGTCAAGCTTACTGCTATGATTCTGCCCTAATTCTATTTTCAGTTAATCCAGTTGAGGACTATGGCCTTTGGGGAAAAGTGGGTTTACATAACAGAGAAGCGTCTGAAGCTGGTGCTGGATAGTTTCATATACTTCGCTTCCTAAGAATTTAAGAATTCAATTATTGGAGACTCTGTGGAATCATCTTAAAATAGCAATACATATGGTAAGAAAGACTTAATTGTCTTTATTTTTGGATATAGACCAGGGATCCAGATTCTGAAAACTTTCCCTTTTCTATAACTTGTCTGAAATATCAACATGCTAATGTTGAATATTTCCATATAGATATCTTAAAAGCAACAGTCTTATACATTTGTGAAGCTGTAAGGATGCTGACTAACAATTTACAAGTTTCCCTTTATTGATTCCCCCTTGCCTTTCCACTTTATCCCCACCAAAAGCAAACAGCTTGCTGAGTCAAAGTATGAGTCAGTTACAGGGGCCTCCCTGGAGTAACCCCAAGTGGACAGCGTGGTCACTTGGATTCAGAAATTTCTCCTGTAAACCGCCTCTTCCTGGAATAAGTTACTTTGCTGTATTATTCGTGTTTTCCTTATTACTATAGAACATTCATCACTGATCATAAAGGAAACAAACAACAAGGACAAGTGAAAGTAAGTATGGGAGAAAAGAGCTAGCATAGCATGTTATCTATGAAGTGGAGCATCCTTGTGAAATTAGGAAGGGATGAAATCATGGAGTGTAGGTGAGCTACTAAATGCTCATAATACACTACCTTCATGTGGGTTCTAGAGGTATCCCACTTATGCTGGCAACATCCAGAAAACATACATGGCTGTTCAGCAGGTCACTGGTTTCTCCAGTTGTGGCCAGGTGTACTTGCCCCTATGTCTAACACAAGCAGGGAGTTTTCACACCAGTTTTGACAGCAAGCACCTTTCATATTTTGAACTCCCTTGCTCAAACCCCAAATCTGATCTTCATAACCTCACCATTAAAAGAGAAGGCGAGAGAGAGAATGAACATAGGAATATTATGCAGATACAGTGGAATTTCCACCTTGCTTTTTACTTATGCTAAGTTTGTAAACCTACTCCTTCTCTTTGCCCTTACTTCTCACTGTATATTTGAAGTTGATTAGTAAATTATGCTATTTGAACATCTTAAGTTATTCTCTGAGATTTTCTCTTTTAAGAAAGCTGGGATACCTGGTAATATACTTGGAAGGTATCATTGCATCAAGGTAGTTTCCTATACAACACTATGGTTTTCATATTGGGATTAAAAACACATTTCTTTAGGATAACTCTGCATGCAAAATATGCAGAAAGCACTTCACAGACTTGCTAAATTAATAAATTATAAATATCATATACTGTTTAGGGTCAAGAAGGCAAATAAGTATATTTTAGCAATCATTTGATAGTAGTTGTCTAAAAACATTTGGTTCAGAAAGACTTGAATTTGTTGAGAAAAATATGCATATGTGCCTAAGATTTGCATGGACATAAAACCATGAAAAATTAGTAAGATCCGTCATGGGCAATTTAAGAGAAAATGTTGAGATCCTTAGGGGAAGAAATAGTCTCTCTACAGTTAGCTATGAAGTGGACATGTGTATTTGTGGGTATAATCATCGACAATACTACATGTGATAAACTTGTATAGTGAACTATTTTAACTATTTGCCAAGATGTAGAAATATTTACAAACAAAAACTTTGAGCGGTCAACATATATTAATAGTTCACGTCTAAACATTAAAACTACATTTGACTGTTTACTATATGTGCTGGATAATATATTTATTGATGAAAATGTGTTTAAGCTAGTAATACAGAAGTCAGAAAGCTTTCAGTGAACAACCAGATAAAACATATTTTAGGCTTAGTAAGGCATCTAGGCTTTGCAGAAATCACTCAGCTCTTTACTTGTGTAGAGCAGAAGCAGCCTCAGACAACACACAACAAGTGATTGTACCAGTGTTTACAAAAATACAAGATGGGCTAGAATGAGCACATGGTCCACAGGTTGTTGATCCTTAGACCAGAAGGTGCTTATTTGTTGTAGATTGTGATATAATGGATAATAAATTGAATAATTTTGTCAATCCTATAAAACCAAGATTGTATTAGCCTATCATAGTTATAGGAAGTTTATGTCATTCAGATTTGAGTGACAAAAAATAGATGGTCTTTAGTTGATTGAATTCTATTTCTTTGAATGGAACTCTTGACTTTTGGGATTAAAGGCACAGGTTACCATCTAAATAGGGCTGATTTACTTGCTATAATCTCAATTACTAAGACTGTTTATATCCTGAATTAAAAGGGCCCTTCCATCTAGTTCCAAGGTTACTTGCTGTTTCCTCTTATATTCTTTACATATGTTGGACCTTAAAATTTGGATCTACTTTTCTTTTTATGGACAGACATTTGAAAATTCAGGTGTTTTATATTTAAAAAAATTCTTTTCCAAATTAGATCTTTCATTATTACCTTTGTTACAATTCTCCTGGTTTCCACTGTGGCTAACTATAAAAATCCTAGTTTGTATCTCCTTCTTCTTTGTGTGATAAATAGAATTTTTTTTTTTTTCTCATATCGGGGTATGAATTCCAGACACACCAGTCACAGAGCAATTTTGGGCAAGTTATATAACTTCTATGTGTCTTATTTTCCTTATCTGAAAAATGAAGAGACTAGTGCCTTCCTCAGAGAATGTCTTTGAGGATTAATTTAGCAAACGGATTTAAAGTACTTTCAATAGGCCAACAGGCTGCAGTTGGTGGTTCATGTCTGCAAATATAGCACTCTGGGAGGCTAAGGAAGGCAGATTGCTTGAGCTCAGGAGTTTGAGGCCAGCCTGGGCAAGAGTGAAACCCTGTCTCTACTAAAGATAGAAAAACTAGCAGGACATAGTGGCATATGCCTTGTAGTACCAGCTACTTGGGAGTCTTGAATCAAGACACCATGGCACTCAACTCAAGGCTATAGAGTAAAACTTTGTCTCAAATAAAGCAAAAGTACTTTCAACAAGAATGAAGTAGCGTGAGCAAATCAAATATTAAGACCATTAAACTCTGGTAGATAATAACAATAGTGAATTAATCATTTAATAACCTATGTTTTTATTCTGGGTAAGAAAACACATATCCCTAGCGTAATTCCTCAAGTAATCAACCTTAACAATGTGTTGAAAGTTTGCTTTTAGCATATTGTATACTGTTGTGTCTTGGAAATGAATTCACCCAACTTGCAAGCTAATAAATGATCCTGTCATGTGCCATGGCTAGGGGCAGAAGACACATGATAGTCCTGCAACAGAGACAAAAGACTCTTTGCTGACAGTACAGTAAAAAAAATGTGCATCATGATATTTAATGTCTCACAAGGGTCATCCAATCTGGGCAGGTGCATCCTTTGCATATTGTGGGCTTGTGGCACAGCTGACGATCACTGAGTTCCCAGTCCACCATTTTGAGTTTCTCAAGGCCGTAGGCAAATCATCACCTTGAGGGAAAGGTACAAGCATTTGACTAGAGCAACACATACCTAAGAAAAGACCCAGATAGGAAGCAGTTAGGGCCTTCCTTTCTTGGCACACACAGCAAGACATTTAGAAAAACAAGAAGCCCAAAGAGGACTATCTCTTCCAATAGTACTTCAGGCTGGATAGTTTGTTATGTTTTTTTTTTTTGTTTGTTTGTTTGTTTTTTTCTTGTTTTACCCTTTCTAACCTTATGACAAAAAGTTTGGTGAATTCAATGAATAACATTAAACAGATTTATGCTTAGAATTCTTCCCAGAGACTTTAATTTTCTATAAACCTATAAAAGGAAAAAAATTACTGTTTAGTGTTCACCAAAGTTTTATGACCATAGAATCATTTTGCTTAAGAATAATTATTTAGGAATGCAGAATACGTCTTTAAAAAAAGAAACAAAAACACTTGGCTATTGCTTTTCTGCTTGCTTTCCATAATTTATTTCCTGACATTTTGTAAAATCAGTATAAGATGGCATACATTTATTCTATGCATGATTTTAAAGCATCTGGGACAGTAAGGGATTTATATACTTCACATTTAAATTTTTAATTGTGTCTCTTCATTCTGCGGTTTTCACTGACATGTTGATTTCAATCATCTCATCATCCCAGTGACTGCATTTTTTTTAACACTCTACACCCATGACACATTCCTGGACTACATAGATACCATTTGTAGGCAGAATGCCATACATTTCCTTATTTTCCTGCCATAATTGTCTGAAATTCTTCTCTTTCGTTTACATGTAAGATATATTACTAGTTATTTAATCTTCCTTTATATTCAATACTTAAATCTGTGGCAAACTTTATGTCCCACCTGTCAATGCATAGGCTAATGTGTCATTACTTAGAGGAGTCACCAACCTGTTAATGCCATAGAAATTTTGTTTATAAAAAGAAATCAAGGAACACTGTTAACTGTGGCAGAGAGTCCAGAGGTCACTAAGTATTTTGTCTGCTCCTCCTTCCCCTTTCACACCTTTAAAATTAGGAGGAATAATATAATCAATTTTAGACAATTTGTATGTATGGAAGTGTCACGCCACAAACTTCAGAAGCATTGAAGAGCTTCTACATATGTGTCAACTGTTTCTCCAACTGACTACAATATAGAAGAAATGATGGGTGCCATCAGCTTGGTATTGAAAGTGACTTGTGCCTCACAAGTTTGAGGCATGTGATATGATAAAGAAACTGTTGTCATATTATGCTGTAAACATTTTAACTCACAGGATGATAATATGTTTGTTTTATTATATTTTGAATAAAATATATTTCAGGGGAATAGTGAGGTGAAGTGTACCTGGGACCTTTCTTGTATTTTTCCAACTACTTGAGGCTACATAGTTATTTTAAATTAAAAGGAATGTTTTTTTTAAAAAAAGTAAAAGGTTTTCACTTCTATCAAGGCCCAAACACCCTTTTTAAAATTTGAAACCTTATAGACCCTGATGTTTGAGGATTAAAATACCTTGTAGTAATGTATACTAAATGATATCCCATTAATTTGTGGATATAATAATATATATTATGTAAGAAAAATTGGTCCTTCAGTGAAATATTTGGAAAATATTGCAAACCAAATAGCATTCCTTATGAATTGATAGATATAAAAACATGGTAAATAATCCAAGACACCATTATTCTTTTAATCCAATGTTTCAAAATGTTACCATAGAATACTTTTTCTTCATTGGTAATGACTTACAGAATTACAATTTGGGAAATGCCAAAATAGAAAAATTTAATATTTCTCCTTAGTAAAGCTTCTACATGCTAGAACAGTTACCCAGCTCAAGAGTTCTTGGAAAATGAGTACATACAAGAAAGATAAGGATAATACATTTAAACTCTACCCTCTGAGTCCTAGAAAAAAAATTTGTTATATATAAAATTTTGAAGCAGAGAAGAGGAGGGAAATAAGGATACGTTTTACATAACAACATATATACAAACACACATATACATTCATATGCATAGATGTGTTTATACATCAGATGAAAGTCTTTCCTTAAGATAAAATCCACTATGTAAAGTTTGGAATGGTCACTGTACCACCATATGTGCGGACATCAATGCAGATACACACAAAAAACCAAGGAAACATGACACCATTAAAGGAAAACAATAATGGTCTAGTAACTGACCCCAAAGAAATGGAAGAGAAAACATCTTCAGAAACTCAGTGAGTTATAGAATACATAGACAACTAAATGAAATAAAAATAATTCATGATCTGAATAAGAAATTCAGAGATATAAAAGAGAACAACAACAAGAACAAGAAAAGGAAACTTAGAATTGAAGAAGGGAATCTGGCCACACATATAGTACCTTCCAATTATAGCCTACAAATAACGAGCACTTGAGCACATACTAAACGAGCACATACTAACGATATGTGTAACTAAGGTATCCACCCAGAACTTATACCCTCTTAAATTGCCAAGGTCCTTACCCAACATGTGCTATAGGCACATTCTTAAAATTGAGGGGGAAAATAGTCCTATATAAACAAAAGAAACTCTAAGTACAAGAATGACAGTTGCTCCAGGAAGAAGGAAACAGCACATGAACTCTAAAAAGTGAAAACACAGAGTGAAAGAACCCAAAAAGGGATCATGACAGCTCTCTAGAAATAGATCCTAACCAAAATGAAAATACTGAAATGACAGATAAAAAATTCCAAATACAGATTATAAAGAAGCTCCATGAGCTCCAAGAGAATATGGAAAATCAAATCTAAGAAACCAGAAAAATAAATCAGGAAATGAAAGAAAATGTAATTAAAAAGATGGGCACTTTTTTATTGAACATCTAGATAAGATATACCCATTTAGAGATACACAATAAACATTAGAACTTATTAAGAATAGACTAGACCAGCAAAAGAAAACATTTAGGGCTCTGAAGATAATTCCTTGAATTAACCTCATCAGTCAAAACAAAGAACAAAAACTCAAAAGGAATGAACAAATCCTATTATATGTATAGCATTATATAAAATTGAAAAGCATAAGAATCAGAGACATCACTGAGAGAGAAAAAGAAAAAACACAAGGTATAGAATACCCATTTGGGGGAGTAATTTTTCTTTTTAGTTTCACTCTGTGGCCCTAGGTAGAGTGCTGTGGCATTATAGATCACAGAAAAGTCAACATCTTTGGCTCAGCCATCCTTTTGCCTCGACAACCCCAGTAGCCAGGATTATAGGCACCCACCACAATGCCCAGATAGCTTTTCTATTTTTAGTAGAGACAGGGTCTTGCTCTTGCTCAAGCTGATCATAAATTCTTTAGTTCAAGCAATCTGCTTGCTTCAGCCTTCCAGAGTGCTAGGATTACAGGTGTGAGCCACTCTGCCCAGCCTTGTTTGAGGGAATAATTGAGGAAACCTTACCTGGTCTTTCTAGAGTTTTAGATATCCAAATACAAGATGTTCAAAAAACATCTGGGAGAATTGTGCCAAATAAGCATCAACAAAGCAAGCAGTCATCAGAATGCCTAAAGTTAACATGAAGGATGAACTCCAATGAGCTCTGAGGCAAAAACATCAAGTAATTTACAAAGGAAAAACTATCAGAATAATGGCAGAATTTCCAACAGGTATCTTAAAAGGAAGTAATGGGGTTCTATCTATAGTTTCCTTAAATAAGATTTTGTATCTTCTACAATAAAGTTTCACAAATGTCGGAAAAATAAATTCCTTAGTAGACAATAAAACACTAAGAGATATTCTCACCATTAGCCACAAAATGTTTAGGCATGTTCTATACCTGGAAAATAACAATCATTAGCCACAACTATAAAAACACCCCAAAGTAAAAACTCACAGTGCTAATAAAACAGAAACATGAGAGAGAACAAAGCAACTAGGCAACAATCAACATGGTAACCAGAATAGCAACTCACATATCAATACTGTCATTAACTATCAATGGTCTTAATGCCTCAACTTAAAGATAGAGATTAGGTGAATGTTTAAAACAAAATAATGCAAGTGTATTTTGTCTTCAAGAAATCCATTTAACATAGGCCCAAGGTAAAGGGGTGAAATCAAACATGACTGGAGTAGCTCTTCCAACATCAGGTAAAATATACTTTCAATTAACAAGGGTGATGAAAAACAAATATGGTCATTATATAATGATGAAGGGATTGAATCAGCAAGATGATATAAAATTCTAAGTATATATGCAACTAAGTATATATGCAGGAGCTCTCAGATTCATTAAACAAATTCTACTATGTACATGGAAAGAAATAAACAGTATCTTCACTATAATCATCTTCAACACTCCACTGACATCACTGACAGAGCCAGACAGATCATAGAGACAGACTGGATTTAAGTGGAACTCTAAGATACATAACCTAACAAATATTTTCAGAACATTATACACAATAACACAGAATATACTTTCTTCTCATCAGCATATGGGACATTTCTAAGACTGATCATATTTTAGACCACAAAACAAGTCTTAAAAAATTAGGAAAAATTAAAATCATAACATGTATCTTCTCAGACAACAGTGTTACAAAATTATAAATCAATTCCCAGAGAAACTCTTAAAACTGCAAAAATAAATGGAAATAAGCAACTGGCTACTGAACAATCCCTGGGATAATGATTATATGATAACGAAAATTAAAAAAAAAATCATGAATTAAATACAGAAAGTGACAAAACCCTCTAGAATCTACCTGATAAAATTAAAACAGAACTAGGGGGAAATTGATAGGCTTAAATGCTTATATCAAAAGGACAGATCACAAAGTAACAACCTTATGACGTATCTCAAGGAACTAGAAAAAGAAGAACAAACCAAACTCAAAGCTAGCAGAAGAGAAGACATAACAAACCTCAGAGCAGAACTAACCAAAATGGAAACCCAAAAAATACCAACAATAGATGAGACAAAATGTTGGTTGTTTGACAAGATAGACTAAATCAATAGATGACCAATTAGATTAACCAGAAATAGAGAAAAAACTTTAAGAAAACTCAGTCAGAAAAGGAAGACATTACAACTGACACTGTAGAGATATGAAATATCATTTGTGACTACTAAGAAATCCTTTCTGCACACATCTAGCCAGTCAGATAACCTGCAGGAAATAGACAAACTGTTGAAAACATATAACCCTTTCAAGCCTGAATCATGAAGAAGTACACATTTTGAAAAGACCAATGAGTATCAAGACAAAAATAGTAATAAAAAAAACTCCAGCCTACCTACCAAAGCAAGGAAAAGACACCAAAAAAGGAAGATTACAGACCAATAACCCCTATGAATATAGAAACAAAAATCCTCAAATAAATACTAATACTTTAAACACCACATCAAAGAAGATAATCCACCATGATCAGGGGGATTTTATTCCGGGGATGCTGGGATCAACAAACAGGATTTATCACAGAAACGGAAGTAAAAACAAAGGCTATATTATCATCAGTAGAGGCAGAAAGAACATTTGATGAAATCCAGTAGTCTTCATGATAAAACCCTCAACAAACTAGGCATAAAGTCACATGCCTCAAAATTATAAAAAGCCATACACAATACCAAACATACCTATTATCATACTGAATAAAGAAAAATTAAAAGCATACCCCATAATAACTGGAATAAAGCAAGTGTATCATTGCCAAAAAGTTTTAGCAAGAGCAATCAGGCAAGAGAGAGAAATGAAGTACGTCCAAATTAGGAAAAAACACATCAGACTAGTCCTGTGTGTCACTGATAGGATCTCATATCTAGAAAACACTAAACACTTCACCAAGACTCCTAGCATTGATAAATACATACATCTAGGGCTTAGGCTAGAAAATCAATGTACACTTACCAGTAGCATTTCTATATATGACTGAGAGTCAAATCGAGAACTCTATATCACCTACAATAAATGTAAAGAAACAAAATAGCCACAAATACACTTAACCAAGGAAATGGAAGATCTCTACAAGGGAAACTACAGTCCACCAGTGGAGGAAATTATAAATGACACAAAAGGAAAAACATTCCATGCTCATTTATTTGTAGAATCAACATTTGCCAATGTAAAAATGTCAATTGGCTCAAGTGATTTATAGATTCAAAGAAATTTTCATCAAAATATCAACATCATACTCCACAGATCTAGAAAAAAATAATCATAAACTTTATATGGTACCAAAAATAAGTCTCAAAGCAATCTAAAAAAAAAAAGGATGAAAATATCAAACTAACAAATAAATACACACACATACACAAAAATCCGAAGACAGTATATTACCCAACTTCAAATTATACTATAAGGCTATTACAACCAAAACAGATGGCATTGTTATAAAGGTATACACAAAGAAGAATGTAACAGAACAGAGAAAACTGAAATAAAACCATATAGCTACAATAATCTGATTTTTCACAAGGCAGATAAAAATATACACTGGGGAGAAGATGCCCTATTCAATAAATGATGCTGAAAATAGAATAGCCACATGAAGAAGAAAGAAAAAGTATCCCTATTGTAGGCAGTGCCTGTGGCTCACAGGGGTAGGGCGCCAACCCCATATGCTAGAGGTAGTGGGTTCAAACCCAGCCCCAACCAAAAACTGCAAAAAAAAAAAAAAAGTATCCCTATATTTTGTAATATGCAAAAATTGTCTCAGGATGAATTAATGACTTACATGTGATACACAAAATCATAAAAATTCTAGAAGAAAGTGAAGGAAAACTCTTCTACACATCAGTTGGCTAACATATGAAAAAAATGTTCAATATAACTAATCGTCAGGGAAATGCAAATTAATTCTACACTGAGATACCATCTTACTCCAGTCAGGATGGTCATTATGAAAAAACAATCTTAGAGCAACAATCGTTGACTCAGATACAGTGTGGAAAAAATGCTTACATGCTTTTGCTAGAAATATAAATTAGTATAACCTCTATGAAAGACAATTCTTTGAAATTCCTCAAATACCTAAAACTAGACTTATCATTTGATCCAACAATCTCACTATACACTATCTACTCAAAAAAGGAGTCATTTTATCAAAAAGACACCTGTACCTGAATGTTTATCACATCATGCTAAAACCTCCGATTTCAGAATAATACAATCCACCCATGTAACAGAAACACTTGTACATAACTAATATTTTGAAATAAAAAGAACTGTTAATAAAAATAACCTGAAATTGAAAAGCTAAGGCAAAGTAAATAAAAAACATTATCCATAGAATTGTTTGATGATAGAGAGCCTGCCCAACCTTGTCTGTGGAAGACATTCATAATGGCAAAAGTGTCAAATATAAAGAAAAACTATGCATTGTGCATTAATCCAAACAAAACAATTTTTTCATAAAACTATCTCAATAGTTTTGGTAGAGAGTAAAAATTCCTCAACAAAATCAAGGACATTTATGATCAACCCAGAGCTAACGTTGTAATCGGTGCAGCAAAACTGAAAACTTTTCCACTAAGACCTACGAAACAGAGTCACTATAAAGCAAGGAAAGAAGAGATACCCATTCTTGTCACTTTTACTCTGTGTAACATAGTACTGAAAATACCCAACAAAATAAATATATAATTAAAAGCCATCCAAAGAAAAAAGGAAAATTATATCTATTTACAGATGATATTATCCTATATGTAAAATATGCCAAAAAATTCCATAAGGAAAAAAAAACCCTCCTATTAGGACTAACAAATGAATTTAGGAAAGTTATAAAAATAAATCTACAACAATCATTAGCATCTTTATATACAAATAATGACCTGACTGAAAAAGAAATTAAAAAAAAAAAAATACCATTTACAATAGAATTAAAAAAAGGAAAAAATTAATCAAGTTGATGAAAGGAAGGCACATTGATAACTATAAAATACTAATGAAATAAATTGAAGACACAAATAAGTAAAACAATATCTCACACTATGGATAGAAGAATTAATTTTGTTAAAATATCCATACTACCCAAAGCAATATACAGATTCAATGCAGTCCTTATCAAAATTCCAGTGGCAAATGTTGTTTAAAAACAATCCTAAAATTCATTTGAACCATAAGAAAACTGAAGAGCTAAAATGATTCTACAAAAGAAACCAAATTGAAGTTATTATACCTCCTTATTTAAAATTATATTGCAAATCAATAGTAATCAAAACAGTATAATACCAGCATAAAAACAGATATACACATTAGTGATATAGAATCAAGAGCCCAGAAATAGATCTAGACATTAATGTTAAATAAATTTTTGACAAGGGCATCAAGAGGACACAATGTGCAAAAGAAATTTTCTTCAATAAACTGTTTTCTTCAATAAACTGTTAGAAAAACAGTTTCCACATGCAAAAGAAAGAAACTGGATCTTTATTTTACACCATACAAAAAAAGTCAACTCAAAATGAATAAAAGACCTAAATATAAGACTGGAAACTATAAAACTTCTAAAAGCGAATATAGGGCTTCTTGACATTGGCCTAAACATGATTTTTTGATCATACCAAAAGCTCAGACCCTAAAAGGGGAAAAAAATAGGACTACATTAAACTAAAAGAATTCTGCACAGGAGAGGAAATAATGAACAAAATAAAAAGGCAGCCTATGGACAAGGAAAAATTAGTTGCAAATCATATATCTGATAAGGGGCTAATATCCCAAATTTATGAAGAACTAATGTAATTCAACAGTATAAAGGCTAATAACCAAATTAAAAAATGTATAAAAGATCTAGATAGACAATTTTCCAAAAACATAAAAATGACCAAAGAGCATATGAAAAGGTACTCAACATTATTAATTATCAGGGCAAGGCAAATCAAACCATTGAAACATTACTTCATACCATTAGGGTGGCTTTTATAAAAAGTCAAAGGATAACCTACGTTGTGTTGGTGAGGGTACGCAGAAAAGCATAGTCTTTCCCACTGTGTGTAGGAACGTAGATTGGTACAGCCATTAGAGAACACATGATGAAGGTCTCTCAACAAATCAAAAAGAACGTACCACATGATTCAGCAATCTTTCTTCTTGAAATATATCTAATGGAAATGAAGTCATCACCTCATAAAGATACCTGCACTCTCATTTTCATTGCAGCATTATTTACAATAGCCAAAATTTGGAGCCAAACTAGGTGTCTTAACAGACAAATGAATAAAGAAAGTGTGGTACAAATACACAATGAAATATTACTCAGCCCTCAAAAAGATCAAAATCCTGCCATTTGCCACAACATAGATGAGCCTAGAAGACACTATACTAAATGAAATAAACCAGTCATGGAGAAAGAAATATTGTATGATCTCACTTTTACATGGATTTTTTAAAATAATTAAATACAGAGAGATAGACAACAAAACGTGATTACCAAGGACTGGGGGAAATGGAGGAGAAGAAAATGAAGAGACATATGCCAGAGCACACAAAGTAATGGATGCTGTAGGATGAACAAATACAGGAGAATTTTAGCCATTCTTGCTAAAAAAAACAACATAAAAAGGCTAACTTGAGATAAGTATGTTAATTCACTTCACTATAGTAAATTTTTTATCTAAATATATGTCATAACATAATTTACATATCTTAAAATACAAAATATACAAAATATAATTGAAATATACAAAACATACAAAATACAATTTATTTTAAATAGCATAAAAGGACATCAGAGAGGAGGAAAGTACGTTTCATGTTCAGTAACCTGAAATGAAGAGTTAAAATTTCTTTAAGACAGAACTCCTCATTTACTAAGAGAATGTGAGAATCTTCAAGGAAGAGATATATTATGCAATATTCCTTTTGTGTGTGTGTGTGTGTGTGTGTTTTATATATTGTGTAATATTTCTGAAACACATTTTTGCATAGCAATTTTCAGGACTATGGTTCTGCAGACAGGTTTTGGGAAATGACCATATAGACAAATTATAATCCATATGCTGTATGTTGGTTAAAGAGCTTTAGACCAGCAGATATGAGTTCCAAATTTAGTCACACCTGCCAATAATTTCCTGCGTGAACTTCATGTGTTTCATCTGTAAATTGAAGCAATTGACTTAAACTAAGTTGTTTTATCTAAAACATTTCAGATATTTAAAAAACCTTATGCTAGTTACAATATGCTGTTATAGAAATAGTTTATTGATGAAACATATTGGTTACCATATTGGCAGATGGCTGATCAGAGACATGGGCCAGATTATTCTAGAAGAAAGGAAAAATAAAGAAGTAAGGGGGAAAACACAGCTCTGAAATAGTTTGGAGGAGGGGGACAGGTGTTAGAACCTGTAGGAGATTCCACAAAACGTTGAACAGAATAGGAACAAACAAGATACTTGCAGAGATCAATCCCAGAGAAACTTGAAGCCTGGCCCAGAGGATAGGCAGGGGATTCATTCCTTTTTCCCTCACATTTCTGGTAGTCAGCAGGGCTCTGGGCAGCTACCCTAATGAGCCCAAAAGCTGCTGCCACCAATGAACTAGTATCTTCTTGAAAATAAAGATTGTGCTGCCAGCCTCACCAAGGTCATGGTCCCTGTCATCATGGTCTGGAGCTGAGATGGTGGTATCATACTGGTTCTCCAACCACAGTGTTTCTTTGCCCACCCCAGGGAGCTGCTACCCTTCAGTTTTCACATCACCTGTTCTCACACAAACAGTTCCCAACTCCTGCGCAGACTGTGGTAGGTCCTGGGGAGTCTTCGTGATCCCAGAGCTTGGACATTCCCTGGGGGCCACCTTACAGTAAGAGGGATGAGGAAGGCTAGATCTGTCTTCCATTCACACTCATTTCCTCCCCTGTCCATTGATGCCAAGAGGGACAATTGGCTGAGACTCTCAGAAGCAGCTATCTCCCTCTGTTGGTGTGACACTGAGGCTTCCACAGGGAGAGGGGCCTACACCATTCAACTTGAGGACCTGCAGTGCTAGGACCTAAAGGTGCTTGGGCTGAGCTCCCTGCCTGCAGGAATTCCCTGGAACCTCTAGTCGGAAGTCCTCAGGTGAAGGGCTTATTCTTAATCAGAATTGGAGGAGTATAAAGAGGCATTAAGACTGCTTAGGTACTTCATGCACATCTTGGGACAAGCACACTTCTCCCTGGCATGGTTAGAAATTGAACTTGGGGGTCCTGGAGATAATACTCATGAGGTTGCTTGGGAGAACAGAGAAGAGATCTGTGAAATGAACTTGGGAGGCAAGGGAGCCCACATGGGAAGGATTGATAGGAGAGTGTTGTGTGGGTCCAAGCTGCAGCACCCTGCCCCTGACAGTAGCCTGGGGTGGGACCTCAGGCAGGGTAGTTCCCAACTTTTGGCAAGATTGTTGGTGAGGTCAGCAAATTCAGGCTCCCATTTGCAGCCAGACATTGAAAGGGGAGGAGGGAGAAGAGCAAAGCCTACTCCTGACAGCCAGTCTGTTGAGTCCCAGATGGCTTGATCAGACTTTGTGGTTTGGTGAGGCTGCTTTAGCCCCTCCCCTTTGGCTTTTGCTAGCATAGAGAGTTCTTAGTGCCTGCCTTTCCAGTGACTGGAGGCAGGCTCACCTGACACAGCTTTGCTCTTTCACCTGGCTCCGCTGTGGTAGAGAAGAAGGAATCCACTATGAGCCCCAAGGACATAACCACTACCTGGAGGAAATTCTGAGTCTCTCCCAAGGGACTTAAGCTGCTCACAGGCTCCAAAGAATAATACTACACTTAGCTCTTTCTTACAACCACCATCTTCTGATAGGGAGACCAACTCATACAGCCCATTCCATACCTAGTGTGACTCAAACAGGGCATGGCTGCTTTTTAGCCAGGAGCATCAGACATTCCCTCTAAGATTAATCTGGGTGTCCCAGTATAATTCATACTGCTCAGGAGGGAGGGGAATACTATAGACTAGAAGCAACCCACAGGGGTGTCACATTTAAGGAGAGAATTAAATGTTGCAGGTGGGTTGATCTGTGTGGGGATGCCCTTTTACCACTGCAGACATTTGGGATGATTGGTTCCTTGCTAAGAATCTGTGCAGAGACATTTCACTGAGAGCAAGTGAGGCAGAGATCTGGTGGCTATTGGTCCTGGGTTTCTGCTGCTAACACCATCTTGGATGCTCAGGTCTAATCAGGCTTTCCATCAGTAGCCTTCATATCATCCACACTGGGCTGCGGGGAGCTGGTAAAATGGGTGCTGCCCTCTGCCATGCCCTGTGACTGAGAGCGAAGCACCCCTTCACTCCAGCCTGGGATCTGAGCAGTGGAGGAATCTCAGATACCACAGGCCCCATGTTGGAAGCCTTGAAGACTGCCTCAGTGGGTCCTAGGCAGGGGAAAGAGCCTCAGCTGGCCCAGCCTTCTACTGTGATCTCTGGGCAACAAAACAAACTCTTGCCTGTATGACTGAACATCAGTAGTCTCAATGCCAGCAGAATAGCTGCCCCATCTGTGTGGCTCTTCGCCCATAACCCCCAAATCCAATTTTGAGGCTCTTGCTATCCTCAGAACTGAACATCTGCCCCTGTTGCTCCAGGTCCCATGCCAGGCCTACATACCACCCCTGAAATTCCAGCGTTATGCCTGGGCCACAAGATCCTAAGCTTGAATTTCCACCACTAGTGCTGAGCCAGCAGAACCACTCCAAAGTCTAACATCCCACCCCTGACCTCTAAGCCTTGAGCAGCCACTATACTTGGCCCTAGTTCAAGCAAATGTCCACAGCCTGGTTACCATGGACCACTGCATAGATAGCGTGACCCAGTTTCCACTGTTACCTCTACTGGGTAATCTGGAGAAGTGCAATCCCTCATAACACCAAACCTCCATGAAAAGGATCTCACCCAGCTCCCCATCCAAACTTACAGGAAAGAGCAGGGGAAGAAATCACTAACCCACAAAAAGATCATTCAGCACTGGCTTGAATCAAGGCAATCGAATCACAGGGGAGTAGGTAAAAAAAGAACAGGTGAACTACAGGCTCTCAGTATTACCCCACCACCACCACAACCACCACCACAATCCCAAGCCCACTGAGGTCTAAAAGCTTCAGCTAGGGTCGTCTCCTTTTCCTAACTAAATAGGAGAGTTACAAGGAAAGACAAATAGTACTTTGCAAACCTATTACTGAGGAGCTGTGAGGAGAAGGAGTCAAGTGAGAAGAAGCCAGGGAAAGAACCCAGGACATCCCCAAGAGAGAGCAAGGTACTCCAACCAAAAGCAAATTTTCAAAATGATGGAAAGAGAATTAATACTATGGATGGCAAATGAGATTAATGGGATTGAAAAGAAAGCTGAAAACTAACAAAAAGAAGCCCAAAATGATATTTCAGTAACTCAATGAAAAAGTCACTAAAGAGCTAGACAACATAAGAAAGGATATAATAGAATTTACTGAAATGAAGGGCATCATTTAGGGAATTTCTAAACACAGCAGAAAATTTCATGTAACTTCCTAAATCAAGGAGAAGACTCTCTGAACTTAAAGACAAAGTTGTCAGTTTGCATTCAAAGAAGCAGAGAAGAGAATAAAAAGGACTGAGCAATCACTTAGAGAAATGTGAAATCATGTGAAGCAAACTAACATATAAGTGGCAGATATTTGAGGGAATTAATGAGGAAAACTTCTCTGGTATTGACAGAGATTCAGACATATAGTTACAAGACGGTTGTCACACACTGGGACAATACCTATGTATAGAATATCCCCAGGACTCAATAATCAACCTGACCAAAGTCAAAATAAAGCAGAAAATTCTATAAGCAACTAGACAAAATCAAAAACTGAGGAAAATTCATCAGGCTAAATTCAGAATTCTCCGAAAGGCCTTATAAGCTAGAAAGGATTGGGGCCACTACCTCAGTCTCCTTAATCAGAATAACTTCTAGCCAAGAATTTTGTATCCTAGCCTGGCATGCTAGCTCATGCCTATAATCCTAGAAATCTGGGAGGCTGAATAGCTGTATTGCCTGAACTCAGGAGTTCAAGACAAGCCCGAGCAAGAGCAAAACCCTGTCTCTACTAAAATAGAAAACACTAGATAGACATTGTGGTGGACATCTGTAGTCCCAGCTCCTTAGAAGGCTGAGGCAAGGGGATCACTTGAGACAAAGAGTTTGAGGTTGCTGTGAGCTGTGACACCACAGCACTGTACCCAGGAAGACACTCTATTGAAGAAGGAGAAGAAGAATAATTTTGTATCCTGCAAAAACTAAATTTTATAATTCATGAAAAATACAAAGTTTTTCAGATGAGCAAACTGAGGGAATTTGTCCCAACCAGACCTGCCTTGCCAATAGATACCCACCACTGTAAAATTATTTAAAAGCTAGAATTCACAAACTCATATAAAACAATAGCAGAAAAGAAAAAAGAAAGCAATAAGTTACTTCTCAACATGATCAACAAAACACCATTTCATGTATCAGTGTTACCATCAATGTTAAGGATCTCAATTCTCCACTCAAAAGACAGAAGTTGACTGAATTGACAATAAAACTCAACCCAAGCATCTACTGCCTTCAGGAAACACATATAACCCATGAGGACTCAGAGAGACTAAAAGTGAAGGGATGGAAAAAATATATATATAAGGTAAAGAGGAACCAAAAGAGAGCAGGTGTAGCCATTTTCATATCAGATAAAATAGAGTGTAAATCAACAACATATTTTGAAATAAAAATGGTTAACAAGGAAGATAACTTTAAGACATAATAGTTTTCCTAAACAAATAAAAACTTTAGTGCTATTTTCTCTAGAAACACATTGATCATATTTTCTATTAATCTAAAATGTTCAAAACATTTTACTCATTTAAATATCTAATATTTATTTTGAAATTTATCCTCTCATTCAAGATAACATTTTGCCACATTTGAACTTTTGTTTAGATAAAAGCTAATTTAAAATTTCTTCAAAGACCGCAGAGATGACTTTAGATATTGTGGATTAGATGGTGCTTCTCAAACTTGAATGCACTTTGAACCAGCTGGGACATTGTGAGAGTGAAGATTTTGACTTCATAGATTGAGGGTAAAGCCTGAGAATCTGCATTGTGTAGGGACACTGGATGACTCTGATGCTGCTGGTTTCCAGGAAGTAGCATGAACTTGAGTGTTAATTCATATCCTACAACTGTTTTCTCTGTGAGATGGATCAAGTCAATAAATATGTCTGTTTCTCTGCTTACTCATTGGCAAATAGAGATAACACATCTGTTCTAATGGCCTCACAGAGCTACTGTAAAGGTAAATGAGATTTTATGTGGTGATTTACTCAAATTTATAATCATGTCAATGTATTTTTATGTGTATTCAATGGTTCACTGAACAGATATATTTTATCCTCTTTGTGATGATACATGTGACAAATGCCATTTGTTGATTTTCCACATAATTCTACCTTTCTAATGATTCACTGATACACGCAAATGCTCTGTGTAAGGGGAGGGAAGAGAGGGAGAATAATAATTTAAAAATAATATTAAGTTTTACTCTAAGTAAAGACACAGTAGAGTCACACAATTTCATAGGTGAAAATGATTTTATCTCTTTTTTTTTGTGAAATAGGAAATGGAGATTAAAAAAAAAGGAATTGTTTTAACTCACACAGCATGTTAGTAGTTAAGAATAAATTGGACCAAAATTAAGGATGACAAAAAAACTTGTAAATTTTTTGAGATAAGAAAAATTATGCACAAAAAAGTGCTTAAAAATGTAAGGTGAAGATGAAAACTCTACAACCTAATGGAGAGAATGACATTATTTTTATTTGTGATTTGTCAAAATTCCACTAGATGGCAGACAAAATCCAGGGCTAAATACAGGGGCATGGAAGGAAGAAAAATGAAAAGCAAATTATCTCTTTATTGAAAGATGGACCACTGACATGGATATATTTGTTCAATTTAGTAACATAACTCATATCATTAATTTAATATATCAATTTATTCTTTTTTTATAGATAAATTTCTTATAAAACACTTCCTATTCTTTTTTTTAAATTGAAATAATGACATGGCTACCTATTTGATAAAGTGAAAAGAACATTACACATCTGAACTCCTAGTCATAATTTTCATAATAAATAGAAAAAAACATTTTTTAGTAAGTTATCTAATTTCTCTGAATTTCATCTTCTAAATCATAAACATAGGCAACAAATAATAATGCACTAACTTGTAAAGCAGGTGTAGTTATACAGAAAATTGCTGTGTAAACTTATGAAGAATTACATAAGCGTTCATTACTGTTATTTCAAAGTCTTTCCCTTCCTTTATTGTCTGAGATGGTGGTACTGAGAGCCTCAAGTCAGGGAGGCTTTCTTTGACAGAATCCACTCTGGTAATCCCTCTTGGTGCCCTCATACTCCAGGAATCAACATCTTTCACTGATTCTGGATGGTGTCCAAATTTGGCTCCCAGATTCTTTTGAACAACTGCAAGTCTCTCTACTCCAGGTGGCACAGTCTGCTGGTTTTATTACTGCAAGTCACAACGGCTCTTGTTCCCTCTGAGTGTTAAAGCCTCACTTGGCTCCCAAGAGAGAAAAAATATGAAATTTCTTCAGAGTCATGTTACTTGAGTCACTAAATTCTCAGATATGTGACAGTAGCCAGGTAGTGTCATACTTGTTCTTTCACACTATTCTCTGGCCTTCTGGGATTTATTTTTATGTGGAGTTTTTTTTCCTCTCTCCTGGTACTATATAAATGCTTATTTCAGAGACTTAGCAACAACCCAAACTCTCTTTTCACCAAGAAAGATATTGCAAATAATTACTATAATAATTTTTAGCTTAAGTTTCAAATTACTAAGTGTCATCTGACTCAAAAATTCTACCAAGCAGAAAACACTTGAAGCCAATGTGTATTATTCATATTTGGGAGAGGGGAACAGGATGCCACTTCTCAGGTCTGTACCTGAACAGCAGAATAAGTTGAATGTCTCTCAAAGGTTGTAGCCTGGCCTTCTTATCGGGGAGTATAGGTCAAGTGCATTAACAAGAGGTAGAACTGGCCATTTCATGCACAAAGTAAGTGTCTTTAGTGAACTCTAAATTCCAAAACAACAATTACATTTGTTAAGTGTACTTTGGGGATATTAGTGGGAGTAGCAAAGTCTAAGGCAGTGTAGAAAGGGCTTCTGATAAGTTGAAAGCCTTGTCATACTCTGTTCACATTCCTTAGAGTTGCTGGAGAGAAACTGGGGAGCAGATCACATCCTGCCATGGCATGCTCAAGGAGCCTACGATTTGACCCTCTAATTCATAAAACAAATAGGCTACTGCATCCACATGTTCTCAAATTTCTTTTTATCCACGAGCATATTTATTTTCACGTACATCCTACTTAATCTCATTTCTCTAACAGAAGAAGCAGTATTTTATTGTCTAAGGTTAATCATTTCACCTGAGCATATGAGAATGCTAAAAAACTTATCTTTAAATAAACTAAAAACAAATATCCCTGTGATACTGAAATACTCTGGTCAAGTAGTCAAAACCCCCATTATGTTTTTTAACTGAAAGGATGCTCCATTGTTACTACCCTCCTCAGCTCCTGAACTCCACAATCTATTCTCAACCCAGCAGTCAGAGTGTCCCTATTAAAGTGTTGCTCCATGTTACACATCTGTCTAAAGCCCTCAGAGTTTAAGCCAAGGTTCCTAAATTTCCTTCAGAACCCAATGAGGTTGGTTCCTCTTCTACCTTTACCTCTCTGATCCTGTCTTCTCTTCTTGTCACCCTCCAACACTGAGCGCTAGACTCCCTGATCAGCTTGTCCAGTCCCACACATACCAGGCACACTCTCAGTACATGGTCTCTGTGTTTGCTCCTCTCTCTGAAGGAGTGTCTACATTCCCATATATTCTCATGGCTTTCTCCTTTACTCCATTCAACTTTTGTGCTTAAAAAGAAATTTCCTATGAGGTCATTCTTAGCCACCTTATTAAATTTGCATTCCTCCCAAGACCCCTCTTTGTTTTTTGTTCTCTGTGCACATATCACCCAATAATGTACTGTATGTAAGCTTTGCATACATATAAGAATTGTGTATATGTGTGTGGGTGGGTGGGTATATATCTATCTATATCTATATCTATATCTATATCTATATCTATATATCTATATCTATCTATATATATCTATAGATATATAGATATAGATATAGATATAGATATATAGAGAGAAGGAGAGGAAAGGAGGAAGGGAGAGAGTGTTTCCTTCCTTAGTACATCTCAAAAGTAATAGGTATTTTAGTCTCTTCTGTATCTACATCAGTGCTAGGCACATAAATACTAATGAAATGTATGTTGAAAGAAATGGTGATACATACATAGACTAAGCGAGCTGGCACTGGGAGGGAGGAGAGTGGGGACTGAGGACCCCATTCTTGGCAAAGGAAAGCACCCCCAGAAAAAGAGGAAAACTAAAAAGTAAGCTGACTTATTTGGAACAAAAAAAATTCAGATAGTTTACATTTAAGCTAGCCATTGCTAGCAAGCTTCCTGCCTTTTCTGAAATTCTAGCCTGTTGGGGATACAGCTAATAAACAACCTGCTGGGTCTGTGAGCACTCTCAGGAAAATAATGGCCACAGAAGAGACAGTGGCAAGTCCTAGATAAAGATACATCTTCTAGGATGTTTGATGCCCATTAAACAGGCAAAGCAGATACCCATTGTGGAGATTTGCATTTGCCTGGGGGAGAGATCAAGGGAGTAGCTCAAGCCCCAAGATACGGGCAGAAGAGCTTATATCCCTTATCGCAGAGGAAGATCCTCTGTAGTGGTAAAAGGAGGAAAATGCCTCCCTGCCACCAATTCCTCAGAGGAGATTAACACCGGTGGTGTTTTACTCTACAGGGAACTAGTGGAGTTTAATACTCCCTAGAAATCTGTGTGTGTGATCTCAAGCAGAAGGCTCTCCCAATACAAGGCTCAGATTTCAGATTTCTTAAGGCTACCCTTAAGGTTAATAATAACAACAATAGGAGCTGATATGAGTAATCCAGAGAAACTGCTGACATCTTTGTTCCCTCCCTCATCTTACCCTCTGGGCAAATAGACTTTAATAAAAGCAGAGAGGAGCAAACACTTGGTGCCAATGCCCGAAGCCCACAAACGGCAATGGACCTCCGAGCTCCCACTTTTAATTCTACTTTATGTCTCATGTCTCTTTGTTTACCGTAGTTTCTAACTCTGTATTTCTTCAGTCAATCACTGTCAGTTTCCACAGGTCTTAGCTGACTCTGCTCCTGGGGTGGGATTCCAACAATTTCAGCAATATGTAGGAGACAGAAATGTGAGGATTTAGTGAGTGGCTGGATATGGCATGAGAGGAGACTAAGCTAATACAGGAGATGAAGAAGATATAAACAGATAAAACCAGGAGTGTGCAGACAGTGAGGACCAGAGGATGGACTTTCCCCAAGAGTTGAGGAAACAGTATTATCAAAGCAATGTAAGGATGAAAACAGCATTTCATTAGATATTCTGGCATAAAGAGCATTGTGAAACCAAGTTTAATATAACTCAATATTTGTGATTACTATCCCTCAATGCTTCTTCTTACAAAACAACCCTCCTTTGTCTTCCTCTCTCCTGTCAGATATTCTAGTTGATACTGTGTGATGGAAGGGATGCCGCATGGCTACCTATGATGGGTCATAAAAAGCAAAATGTCTCTTTGGAGCACTGGCCACCAGGTAATTATCCTGGCTTCCTGGAAACCACTGTGCTGGAGAGACTACATAGAGACAAAGAAATGCCTGTACAACCCCAGAGTGTCCAGTGCCAGTTCTTTTGAGTTCCCTGGGCCCACTTCAACACGAAAGTGGTAACACTTTTAAGATGTCTCCAGCATCCAACATCCCACTATAATAAAAACAGACATCTATATTAGCCAGCTCAGCTGGGCTGCCACAACAAAATAGCATACAATGATTTAAACAAGATACTCTTATTCCTTTACTGTTCTGGAAGCTGAAAATCTGAGATCAGAGCACTGGCATGGTGGAGATCTGGTGAGGAGTCTCTTCCTGGCTTGCAGACAGTGACCCTCTCACCATGTCCGCACAAGAGGGAGAGAAGCATCCACCCATCTCTTTTTTACATAGAATACTAATCCCACTGGGCAAGTGATCTGCCCTTGTGACCTCATATAACTCTAATTATTTTCCAATGAACCTATCTTGAATTTCATTGCATTGGGGGAATGTAGAACTTCAATATATAAATTTGGGGGAGTCACAAATATTGACTGCATAAGCATAAACTTCAATCTTGAACACTTACCCAAGGCCCATCCACATCAGAAGCCTGAGAAATAATAATAAATGCTTGTTGGGCTTTCATGCACTATAAACAGTGATACATTGAGGTACAAAGATAGAAAACTAAAAATTCTATTTATCATTCAGTCTTCTGCTAGTAATTTCTGCAGAGAGTTTTATTTTTCACCTTCCTCACTATTCCCAGCTATTAGGTAGCTACCCCTCTTCTTTAGACCCCCACATTTTTTATTTCACTTTAACATGGAATTTATCATGAGTAAGTACAATTGCCTGAATTTCTTACAAGAAGCTCTGAAACAAGAAGACACAGAAATTATTAAAAGGAGTGTTGAAAAGACAGACAGTATTTAAACCTCACACACATGCAATATAGGCGAAGCACCACATGTGGAATGAGCAGAATCTTCTACTGCAAAAAGTAACATTAGTTTCACCCTCTGTCCTCAACCCCATGGCAGCATGTTAGAGCGTGAGAGCGTGTACATGAAAGCAGAGTAATTTTACCTAAGCTGACCTGCAAGTCTGGATGAACTTCAAAGAGACATAGATGTAAACAGGAGCGTCATCAGAGGAGGCAGGCTTGATTTTGTTATAATTACATTACAATGATTTAAATGGAGCAACAGATGGTGATTAACACTGCAAACACTGAAAAAAAGAAAGATTTCAAATGTACCTAGTTAATCAAAGCATATTTACTGAATACCTTCTATGTGTCTGGAACTATCAATGTGCTACAGGAGAAATGAGAGAAACAAAAATGAGGAAATCTTCAAGGAAGTAATTTTCTTATTAGTGAGATAACTCGAACACAAAAGAAACTTAATAATAGAGGAGATAAATGGTTTATCAGAGCATGTTAGGATATAATACAACCCAGCAGGAAGTAATCCTTGTAAATAGTGGGATCGGGTCAGGCAATGCAGAGATGTAGGTCAAAGGCTTATAAAGAAGCATATATGCAGCCTGAACAAGTCTTCATGTGAACCATAAATTTTAGTGTATTTTATTAGGGATTTTAGATAATAGATTCTAGCTGGTTTTGTCATATACACACAAAAGGGTAACTACGTGATCTGGTGGATATGTTACCTTACTTCACTGTTGTAACCATTTTATTACCTACATATGTATCCCATATCATCATCTTTATACCTTGCACATACATATTTTTGAAAACTTTTTAAAACGTGGGCTATTTCAGAGTTAGTAATATGGACATAACCAAGCTGAAATACAAAAGAGACTGTTTATATTTATACTTTACTAATATCACAATGAGAAAATGGAAATATCCTCCCAAAATATCTATTCAATTTTCTAGTTAAGAGAAACAGCAGTGTACACCTATGGAATCTAACAACACATTTGCATATTAATTTTTCTTTTTAATTATATTTAAAGGACATTTATAAATCTTTCCCTGTTGTTATTAAGACCCCAATACGTTAAAAACTTTTCATGTGACTTGTAGAAAAGTTTGATCTATATCAAATTGGATTTATACCATCAAGTCTAAAGCATTTCTTACATTTTCCTCTGAAATTCGTAACTCCTATTCTAAATAACTATTTCTTCCTCTTTTGGGGAGTTAAAAGCTCTGTTTGAGAATTTTGATTAATATCAATAAAATATGTACTGCTTTTAGTACAGAAGTACTGAAAGTAAGAAGTACTTTAGTAAGAGTACTTTAGTAAGAAGAAGTCAATAGAAAAGCAGAAGCAGAAAAAATACAGTAGAGGCATGATAAAGCGGAGAGCAAAGTATTAAAAAGTAACTTTTCCTGTTCTGTCCTTTCCCTTTATATTCTATATTAGAGAATGGCTTCAACCTTACTCAGCTGGAAATAAGAACAACTTAGTTGCTTTCAATTTAGTGGGCTACAAACAAGTAGGTAATAGCAATAATATTGTTATAATCACGGCAGAACAAGAAGCCTATGGAAAAATTGGGCTGAGAAAATCAGAAAAACCAGGAAAGATGAGAAAAATTAGTTGCCAGTGAAATCAAAGCAGAGGGAGTTTTAAGCAAAATTAACATCATATGAAAAGGTTTAGAGGCGGGACATTCACTGGAGAAATAAAAACAAGTTCCATATGGCTGTGATGTGAAGGGCAAATTAGGGATGGCAAGAGGGTGGTTAAAGATATGAATAAGGACAGATTCTTTAAAACAGGCCGAGGAGTACTGAGAGCAAGGTGCAGCCCTTGAGGTAAGAGAGTGACACATCTCATCAGGCTACTGTGAAATCAATCGACTGAAGGGTATTAAAACAAGGTCAGTACAAAATATTAGTGATCTCAAGGTAGCTGAGGTTTGCAGTGAAAGTGGTTGATAATCAGAAAACATTGAGGGAACTGAACTGACAAGAATTTTTTTTTTATTAACTTGTGGGATATAGGAGAGCTTTTATTTAGATAGTTGGATAACATGATTGAGAGACGTGCTAATCACTGACATGAGCAACACAGAAGCAGATGTGGTTTGTGTTGAGTGATGTACTCAGTCTTAGAAGTGTGGATTTGTTTCAGATATATAATTTATAAATAGAAAAAGAGAGATAAGGACAAAGATATAATTGAGCTCACAAGACATGACTCAATCACCCAGGGAAGTGCACAGGCTAAAAATCAGCCTGAAAAGAATACCAAGGAGTACTAACTCACAGGATGGGATGGAGATGCAGCATTCCCGAAGGAACCTAGAAGGAATGCCAGGCATAGGAGAAGAGTGTGTTTCAGGAAGCACTGGTGTTAGCAGCCCCAGTGGCAGTGAAGTAGTTGCCGTGGAAACCAAGTTGCCAAAGAGTGAGTGAAGTGATAATGAGTATGAAAAACTACATGCAACTGTTTCAGAAGTATGGCTGAAAAAGAGAAGTCAGCCACTCATCATATGCATAAATCAGAAAACCAAAAGTAGTGAGTCCGGGTGTGATGACATGGAGAAAGTCTGCTCACTAGTCTTTTTTCACAGCCCCCTAAGGGTACGATGTCTATCTGCCAGCAGACTATCTTGATGAGCTTTAGCAAGCCGACAAAGTCCATTTGGGACTAGGGTACAAGCCCATGCTCCCATACCGTGACCCTCTCACCCTTTCCCAAGTGAAGCTGCAGTTTTCGTTCCCTGTGCCTCACTCATAATCTCTCAAAGATGGATCCTGCAGTGTGAGTGGGGTGGGGTCATAGGTGAAAGACGTCATTCAGGCAGAGGTTTAAAAGCCTCCCCTTTTCTTTCTTGGAGCACCAGTAAGGAAGAATTTAGGCTTGAAGAACTTCTTGAGACCTCAGAGAAATCACCAGAAATAGAACATCCAAACTGTACTTTGAAAGCTACGGTTAAAAAGGAAGGTGACTTTTTGCTTGGTTTCAGGGTTCTTCTCCAGTTGGCTTAAGTCTCTCTTACAGCGTTGGAAGGAACGAGCACAGCTCTACCCATGCTGACAGCTTACTTAGCTCAATGTCTTACCCACATTTTCTTCTGGATGTTGGAAGGGAAAGCTATTTTGAATCATTTTGGATTCTGGTACTATAATAATTCAGGATAACTTATCACTGAGATAAACTTGTGCAGTGATCTTGTCTTTTCTAGGATAGGTTCACCTTAATACTTTTGATTCAAATAACTGCCTAAAGTGACATTCAACTAGGTAAGGAAAAAAACACCCCATTCAAGATCAACCTGCTTACAGATAACAGGTGCTTCAAGTAAATAGAAAATGAGTCTCATGAATTTAATCTGAGGTTGAATCACATATCATCTTTTCTTTTTCAAAAACCAGCAATCAAGCTTCAGCTTTTTATTTTTGGTAGAAACGTCACATAATTTGCTTTACAGCTATGCTTGTATGAATGTTTCTTCCCCACTTAAAGCTTTTCTGGCCTGGCACATGACACCAGAACAGACAGATTAACCAGAATTATTATCTTTCCTATGTCTTTTGACAAACATCACAACTTTTTGACTGAAAACATACAGTCTTGTGCTAGAATGCCTGGGTTCAAATACCACATCTATCATCTACCATCTATATGATATTAGAAAAATTATTCATCCTTTTTCCCCCTCAGTTTCCTTATCTAAAAATGAAGTTATTAATGATCCTTAAGAGAATATTATAAAGATTAAATATTACTATTTTTAAAGAACTTGGAATGATACATAGTCACTATAGAGTAATAAATAGAAGTAGAAATAGTACTTCTGAACTTATTTTATGAGGCCAGAATACCACTACCAAAGCCAGATCAAGATGCCATAAGTAAAGAGAAGCTAACGACCAATATCTGTGATGAATACAAATACAAAAATCCTCAATAAACACCAGCAAACTGAATGCATGAACACATTTAAAATATATGCCATGACCAAATAGGATTTATCCCTGGGATGCAAATTTGCTTTAACAGATGCAAATCTGTTAATTGGCACAGTACATTAACAGATTAAAGGATAAAAACCACATGATCATATAAAAATTGAAGAATAATCATTTGACAAAAGTCAACATCCTTTCTTAATAAAAACTCTCAAATAGGTATAGAAGGAATTGTCTCAACAAAATAAAATCCATTTATGAGAAGCATATAGCTATCATCATAATGGACAGAGAAAAACTGAAACCATTCTAAGATCTAGGACAAGGCAAGGATGTCCATTCTAGCCTCTTCTAAACAACACAGTATTAAAATACTAGCAAGAGTAATCAGATAATTAAAATAAATAAAAGATATTTAAATCAGGAAGAAATAAAATTATACTTGTTTGCAGAAGGCAAGATCCTATATGTAGGAAACCCTACATAGTTCACCAAAAAATTGTTAAAACTGATGAAATGTAATAAAGCTGCAGGATACAAAATCAATGTACAAAAATTAGTCATTTCTCCAACACAGGAAAATCTTACTAAATATTTATTATTTTATTAATTTTATTTCTGTTACACATACAACACTTTACAATTTTTAACAAATAAATCATATATTTATGGGATGCAACATGATGTCTTGATATACGTATCCAGTGTGGGATTTTTAAGTCAAGATAATTAACATTCCCTTTTAAAAAGAAATCAAGAAAACAACACAATTTACAATAGCATCAAAAGAAATAAATACTTTAAACTTAACCAAGACAGTGAAAGATCTGTATACTAGAAACTATGAAACACTGATCAAAGAAATTGAAGACAAAGAAATGGAAAGAGGCTGATGTGTGGTGGCTCACACCTATAGTCATAGCACTCTGGGAGGCCCAGACTGAAGATTTGCATGAGGTTAGAAGTTCAAGACCAATCTGAGCAAGAATGAGACTCTATCCCTACAAAAACAAACAAACAAACAAACAACAACAACAAAATAAATAAAACAGAAAAATTAACCAGGCATGGGGGCACATGCCTGTAGTCCCAGCTACTCTAGAGCCTAAGGAGGGATGATTGTTTGAGGCCAGGAATTTGAAATTACAAAGATCTATGATGATGCCACTGTATTCTAGCCTGGAGTACAGAGTGAGTGCAGAGTGAGTACAGAGTGAGACCCTGTCTCAAAAACAAAAATAAAAATCTACAAATAAATGGAATTGTTCATGAATTGGAGAAATTAATATTGTTGTATGTCCATACTACACAAAAATATAAACATCTGTAACAAAATGTATATCTAAATTCCTATGTCATTTAGGTGGAAAAATGCTAAAATTCACATAAAAGATCTCAAATAGCCAAAGCTATTTTAAGAGGAAAGAACAGAGTTGGAAGCATGAAATTTCCTAATTCAAATTATATTACAAAGCTATGACCAAATAGGTCAAAACAGTATTGTATTAGCTTAAAAACAGACATACAGACTAATGAAATGGAACACCCCAGAAATAAACCCAAGCACATGACTAGTTTTTGACAAGGGTGTAAGAATATATAATGGAAAATATAGTTTCTTCAATAATGGTTGGGAAAACTGCGTATTCATGTGCAGGAACATGAAATTGGACCTCTTTTGTTCACTCAAAATGGATTGAGGACTTAAAAATGTAAAGTCAAAATTTTGAAATTCCTATCAGAAAACATAGGGTAGAAACTTCTTTATACTAGTCTGAGCGAGGATATATTGGATATCACATCAATAGCTTAGGCAATAAAAACAGTAAGAAACAATTGGTACTACAACAAACAATAAAGCTTCTGCACAGCAACTATCAACAAAATGAAAAGGCAACCTACAGATTGGGAGGACTTATTTGCAAGCCATATATGATTATCTGATAAGAATATCTTATATATTCATAATATATAAAGAACAAAATGTAGTAGCAAAAAAAAAAACAAACAAAAAACAAAAACAAAAACAAAAAAACACAATCTGAATAAAAAATGGTGAAAAAAATTAGTATACATTTTACATATATGACATAAAAATGGCCAAACATATATATAAAAAAAGATATTCAACATCATTTACCTTTAGGGAAATGCAAATCAAAACCACAGTGTGAAATCACCTCACACCTATTATAAATAGGATGTCTATTAACAAAAGGTATAAGTGTTGGGCAGAGCATGGAGAACAGGGAAGACTCTTAACAGTTGGTTGGAATATTAAAATGGTAAACAATATGTAGCTTTCTTAAAAATAAAAATATATATAAATTAAAAATACATGTAACTACTGTATGATCTAGCAACCCCTTGTCTAGGTATAAATAAATTTGTTACCTCAAAAGGATAGTTGTGTTCTCATAATCATTGTGGCATTATTCATAATAGGCAAGACATAGGTGAACAGATAAAAAGAAAAAATTGTGCTACTTATACAATGAAATATTAGTCAACTTTGAAAAAGGAAATCTCACTATTCACAACACGTGAATGACCCTGAAGGGCATTCTACTAAATTAATAAGCCAGACAGAGAAAGAGAAACACTTCCTGATTTCACTTATACATAGAATCTTAAAAATGTATGTTGAAGCCAAGTGTATAATGCTTTTTTTGCCAGGGGAGGGAGGATACTGGTTGAAGTTTACAAAGTTGCAGTTATACAGGACAAACAAATCTAGAAATCAAATGTACAGTCTGATGACCACGGTTAATACCGTATTATTTATTGTAAACTTGCTAAGAGATCATTTCAAGTGCACCCACAACAAAAATGCAATTGAGGAAATGGATATGTGAATTTAATTAACTGCAGACAAAATTTTACTACACACACACATGTACATAATTTCCAAATATGTTGTACATCTTACATATATGGTTTTTATGAAAAATAAAAAACACATTGAAAATATTTGTAAGTAAAGAGAATCATTTCAGAATCTCATTTGGCTTCAGTCCCATGCAAATTGCAGTTTACTGAGGATAAACTCTTTGAGGGCAGAGTTCTTTCCATACCATTTTCTCCCCTGTATTATCTGGCAATTTGCCCATAATAATTTTTCAATAAGGGCTTATTGATTTTAAATTGCTCCATAGAACAAAAGTCTGCATAGCATCAAAGAATTAAAACAAGGGAGTTTTCTAACTGCATAGCAATGATGACAACAATATGGATAATATGGGAGGTGTTGCAAGAAGAGTACAATGTTAATACCTGTCCCAGATATAAACAGTGGTATTTTCTAGTTAGAGCTGTAATTTTCACTTTTAATAGCAAATTTTGAATGTTGCAAGTGTGATAAAAGCTGCTGTCATATCTGTTATAAATTTATGTTTGTTCTTACCAAGCAGCTCTAGTTTATACAATTGAATTTTCTATGACCTAACTGTACTCTTCATGAATTCACAATTGACTCAGCTTGGCTCCTAGAAATCCCTGGGGCACCCTTTGGCTTTTTGCATCACACATGGTCCCCCCTCTGTGGTGTATTCAACACATCACACACCTCATTGTCAGGCACACCCACCTGAACCCTTTATCCTCTTGACTCTCATGGGGTGGTGCCAACCCATCATTATCTTCCTGAGTCATTACTCCCAGTGGTCTTGCATCTGGCTGAAGCATGTGGAGAGTTAGGAGTCACTCCTGTAATTCCTGGATCTCTCTTATTGCCAACTGGGATTAACACTTGGGTTGGACTAAACACGTTTGCGTTTTCTGTGAACCGAGAAGTACAGTGGACCTAATTGTGTTCAGTTGACCCAGTTGTAAATCCCTAATCCTCTTTCTGCTCACAGCCAGAATTTAGACTTCTTAATGTTTATTCTTCATTCTGTTGCATTAGGTCACCTCCATTTATTTTAACCATTGCTCAATGAGGATAATAATGCTAAAGGTAACTCAAAGAACTTTATCTTATCAGAGGATTAAAAGGGGGGGCTAAAAGAATCTTAAAGCAATAAAGAAGCTTTCTAAGTTGGCAAGGAAATTTCACACTGGGCATGTCTACATTTTAAATTGTCAGAAGCACTGCATTCCAACACATAACCCTGGCATACTATTTACTCAAATGAAAAAGTTAAAAAAAAAAAAAATGAAGGCCACAAGATACAAGAATAACTCTGAGCAAAACTGGATCTAATAAACAAAATTAAATAGGTTGCATTACTGTAGAATTATTCGACCATTAGTAAACAACAGTGCAGCATGCATACTTAAGAGTACAGGAATACAGGGCTCACCATTTCTTGCTGGAGCTTCAAGAGGGACTTAGTGTTCCATGGAATATGATAGAAAAGAATGCTCCTCTAAGGTCATCATCCCAAACAATCACACATAAGTCATGCACATACATGAGCTACCAAATGGCTGATCATTTTGATTAAGATTAGCTCCAAGATTGGAGAGGACTATCACCTACATTGCCCTCTACTGCTCTTATGGATGCTAGTATAGTGGAATAAGTAAGTGATTGGTTGAATTAGGTCATGGGTCAATCAGCTAAACAAAACAACATAAATTTCAACTTAAAATTTCCCTCCATACTGAAATGTAAAGGAAAATCACTAATCTTCTTGATCCCATCTAGCACTTCAGCTAGTTAGCATTATCATTCAAGCATCCATTTAAATAGGAAATTTGAAAACAAAAATATATGTTTAAGCAGGTATAATTTAAGAAATGAAAATGAAAATATGGTACCATATTGGTCACCTAGTGATTAGATTTTTTTTACTTTTTTTTTTTAATTTTTATTAAATCATAGCTGTGTACATTAGTGCAATCAAAGGGTACAATGTGCTGGTTTCATATACAATCTGAAATATTTTCATCAAACTGTTAAATATAGCCTTCAGGGCGTATTCTTATTTATTGTATGCAGATATTTGTATTCTGCATTTAGTAAGTTTCACCTGTACCCATTCTAAGATGCACCGTAGGTATGACCCCACTAATTACCCTCCCTCCAGCCCAACCTTCCCCTCCCCTCCCTTGCCCCTTTCCCCATATTCTTGTGCTATAGTTGGGTTATAACCTTCATATGAAAGCTATAAATTAGCTTCATAGTAGGGCTGAGTACATTGGATACTTTTTCTTCTATTCTTGAGATACTTTGCTAAGAAGAATATGTTCCAGCTCCATCCATGTAAACATGAAAGAGGTAAAGTCTCCATCTTTCTTTAAGACTGCATAATATTTCATGGTATACATGTACCACAATTTGTTAGTCCATTCGTGGGTCGATGGGCACTTGGGCTTCTTCCATGACTTAGCAATTATAATTGGGCTGCAATAAAAATTCTGGCACAGATGTCTTTGTTATATTGTGATTTTTGGTCTTCTGGGTATATACCTAGTAAAGGAATTATAGGATCGAATGGCAGGTCTATTTTTAGATGTCTAAGTGTTCTCCAAACATCCTTCCAAAAGATTTTTTCCATGTACTTTTCAGAATCAACTGATATGTCAGGGAATGTTGAACACAATGAAATGGGATCATAAGAAATTATCTCCTTCCAGTAACATAGCTAAGAAGGCTTCATCTCATGGAGCCAAAAGGAGAAAAGATTCTACCATTATTCTAAAGGCAAGGGAGAGAGGAGCCAAGGGAAGATCTTCCCTATGTGTCTCCCAGGGCTATATTGTGTCCTAAAACTGAATAATAGTCTCTCTTATCTACATGTGTAATGGCTTTGAATTCTTACAAATAAGGTATCAGTCCTAAAAAGTGATTCTGTTCATCTCATATGTTTGATGAACAGAGTTTATCTCTGATCTGTGAGTACTAATATTTCAGGATCTGGTGTTAACAATACTCAGGAGTTGCCAGTGATATTCTTTAACAGAGTGTGCTTTAAGACAGAATCTGTTGTTACAAATTGACAAAAGCATCAATAATTCCTTAAAGTCCATCAAGCAGAGAGTTCAATTTTTTTCTTTCAATATTGCAGAGCATAATACCAAAAGGATAAAAACTGAGAGTTCAGACTCAGCAATTATAGAGCGTGGTCAAATTGTCTAGAAAATTCGTTGAAGCAAGAATATGTATACTGTGAACTGTATACTAAATTATAATTTTGACAGATTTCTTATATTAGGTTATTAAATCTGGTATGTTCAATTTCAGATCAAAAGTTTAGTTTATTATCCCAAACAAGAACAATTAAAGTATGCACCTAAACTATCAACACAGTTTTGCCATTTTAACAGTATCTTGTGTACGTTAGCCATGAAGGCTGCAGAGTGAGTGGTGATGAAATCATGAAAGGCATTTTCCACATGGTGTAGAAAATAATTGAATATTTTTCCTTTCAAGAAGTGATCCAAAGCCTGGAAAAACTGGTATTCAGTTGGTACAAGGTCTGGTGAATACAATGGGTGACAGAGATTTTTTTAAGTCCTGTTTCTGTAGTCTGAGTGTTGTTTATGTGACAGTATTGACTTGCAGGAGGATTGACCTGTTTCTTTTGACCAATCTTGGCTCCTTAATTGCAAGTATCTTCATTGTTTCATCCAATTGGTGCAGTAGACGTTTGTTGTAATTGACCAGATTTCATGAAGTTGTAGCAGATAAAACTAGCTTTGGACACCAAACACACACCATTAGCTTTTGTTTTTTTAATGAATATATGGTTTTGGTCTATGTTTTGGCACTTTGTGTTTATCCAAACATTTTGCTGAAAGCTTATGATCATGGAAAAGAATCTATTTTTCATCACATGTAACAACATGGTATAGAAATGGGTTCACCTTTATGCCATGGCAGTAAAGAAAGCAAGCTTTGAGATGATTTCTCTTCTGATGCTTGTTTGAATCATGTGGAACCCATCTGTCCAGCTTCTTTACCTTGCTGATATATTTCATATGGTCCAATATTATTGAAATACTAACATCAGACTTTGCAGCTAATTCATGGATCAGTTGAAATGGATTCACTTCCAATGCAGCTTGCAGCTCATCATTATCCACCATAGTCCCAGATCACCCATGTGTCTCATTTTCAAGATTAAAACAAGCAAAATTCCCAAACCAGATACATATAGTACTTTCATTAGTCACATCCTTCCCAAACACTTTGCTGATAGTTTTAGCTATTTGTGCTGCATTGGTTCTGTAATGGAACTTCTATTTTAAAATAACATGAATTTTGATTTATCCAAAGTTGCACCAAAATTGCTGTAAAAATTTTTTGAAAGATAATCACAAGTCAAAATGTGCATTTGAAGGAATGAGTATGTACCTTCACAATAAAAAGAAGTGTCGAAGTGAAATGTCAGAGAAAATCCACTCTCAGACTTAGTGCTTAAATGGGTATTTCATACTTAATAACCTGATAGAAATATATCATATATTTATCATATCACACAAATCATCATACAAAATTTTAATGTGTTTATTATATAAAATATTTCTGATAAAAATAAAATAAATTAGTAGAAACAAGTTTCACATACAATTTAATATAAGTATTTAGAAAATGAATATAAAAGCACAGTTCTATAATTAACCATAAAAATGAGAATAAAATACTATTCAACGATTGCAAAGAGCTTAATTTCCAAAATATATTAATAGGTTTATCAAGTATTCACAATCATTTAAGAGTAGAAGCAATTCAAATGTCTTAGCTGAGAAATAGATAATCTTAAGGTGACAAACCCATACAATGGAAAATTATTAAACAAGAAAAAAGAAATGAAATACTCAGTATAAATATTTAGAACATTATGCTGAGTGAAAGAATCTATCACAAATGACCGCATACTGCATAATTCCATTTATTTGAAATCCAGAATACGAAAATTGATAGAATGTAAATGAGTAGCTGCCTGGTACTGTGAGAGGGGAAGAAGATGAACAGTGACTCCCACTTGGTACAAGGTTATTTGGAGGGGGGTGATAAAAATGGATTGTAGTGATGAATGCACCACTCTGAATATCTACAAATGTATATCTAAATGAATGAACTAGATGGTTTGTAAATGATACCTTAGTAAAGTATCATACGTACATACCTCCAACAGTGAGTTTGAGTCCTAAGAATATTTTTACGCAATTTTTAATGTGTTGATAAAAGCTCTTTATGCCTCTATACCAACTGAAGGAAGAATGCCATATTTGCACTCACTTTCTAACAGTTCCCTCACAATAATACTGTAATTATACAAAAACATGCCATCCAAGTTGCCTCTGACTGACCGCTCACTCTCCCATGACCACAGTCTGCAGTGGTGGTTGCTTACTGCTGCCATTTGCCCCCGGCAGAGCACTTGCTCCTCCCCGCAGGGTACTCTGTGCCCTGCCCACTGGCCTCTGCATTACGCTCATCGTCAGTCTCGTCTGACCCTCTGCGTCTTCTGTTAAACTTGCGTCCACACGATGCATTTCCCCATCTGTGACTCACTGTGATTGTTTTCTGGTGCCTTCTCATAAGGCCCTTCACCATGCTGCATTGCTTTCATTGACTTTCAGGCATCATTATTGATTAGGGTTACGACACACTTCTGCAATTTGAACACAGTGTCTCCAACACTCGCTTTATTGTAGCACACACAAATACTGCACATACAAGACTGGAAACTAAGTCAATAAACTATTATTAACATGGACTTTCTTTTGTGCTTTTGCACTGCAAGCAGAATGTGTGTGTTTGTGTTTATAGCAGAACAAGTAATGAAAGGTTTGTGTCAACTTACTTCAGAAAGAAAGAAAAATCCCTAAAATTGTCAAATAAATACCTTAAAATATCTTAATTAAATACCTGAATTAGCACATCTTGATGTAAAGTGGGGCATTAAAATTCCTGCCCCACTCTAGGTACATAGGTAAGTCTGCATTTTAGAAATGCTTTTATTCCCCTTCAAAATTAGTTTTAAGCAACTCTTTGATTAAACAATTTTCTAAATTAAAACCGATTTAAAAGATGTGCATAGGAAACCAAGCTCTTTAAATAATTAGGTAACCTAGCAGCATCTTAGATACCATGAGAGAGTCAAAACAGTCTGATGCCTTTGCCTCTTCCTACATACATTTAAAAAAAAAAGAAAGATTAAATACTATAGAACCTCTGTCAGTTGACACCAAGGGACTGTAAAAAACTCATCGATATACAGAGATGGTCAACATAAGGAATCGGGCCTACTGTACTGATCCAGTCTATGAAAACTAGGCCAATTTAAGGAGGGGGTCAGTGTAGGGAAGTGGTCAGCTGTCTATAACAGCTGTCTATAACTGTCTATAACAATAAAAACTGAACAGATAAATGCTATAGACCATAAATGCTCTCAGAGGGAACATAAGAAGAATCAAAAATCATGCAGGGAATTATTTAGTAGGCCAGTTCATATCCCCTTATCCCCAAGATATATATGGTAGAGTTAGGAGATATTTCTAAAAAGAGTGACACTAAATAAAACAAACAAAAAAACAAGAATGGGAGAGCAGTAAATGCAGAACAGAAAGAAGCAGAACTGAAAGAGAGAGAAGAAATGAATGTAAAAGAAGAGAGATCCCCAATAAACAGCTTTCAACAGAGTTGCACCGGTGCTGCAGAGGCCAGGGTACCCTCTGGAATAGAAGGGAAGAGGGAGGCTTGAAGGAAATCACATTCATGTGAGTGTGTCACTTAATTTACCTTAGTCTCATTTTTCTTTTCTGCAAAGAAAGGGATAGACTGACCCCAAGGGTCACCAAGATTTCCTTGGGATTTAAAATGTGAAAATTCTATGAAAGGTCACACTAAGCCAGGTGGCAGCTGGGCAATTCAACTATCTGTTTACTTTCCAAACATATTCCTACAGCACATGTAGAGTTTGTAAAGGGCTCTGAATTTGTCCTCCATCACCACCACCAAAAAAAAAAAAAAAAAAAAAATGAATATTAGCTCATCTTTGGATTTAGTTAAAACGTTATTTTCTGCTTTTGTAAGAGACCTCTATATGAAAAAATCCATCTGGGAAATAGTCACCTTAAGTCTCTTCTAGTATAGAAACACGGCTGTGGTCTAACCACCTAGAACAAGTATAATGGTACTCCATGGTCACTGTCACCAATACCCTAAATCATCTTCAACTTCAAGAAGACATTTGCATTGGGAAGGGTCTTATTTAATCAGTCTTTTCCGTTGAACGCCAGGGTGAATCAGGGCTTAAGCCAAATCCTTAAGGAACACACCAGATTTTTGCATCTGGAAGGAAACCGATCCAAAACAAATTATATGATCCACATAGTATGTAGCTGTGGTGTAATCATTTGATTCCTGAGTGGTGACCGTACCCTGAATGTGTAGAACGAACTTTTAACCCAACAAATGACAATTTAGCAAACAACAGCTGCACAGCCTTTTGCCAGTGGAACTATAAAAACTCTTAAAATGAATTGTGGTCACAGTTGTATTAGCGCTCAAAAACATGGCTATTTCTTTTTGTCTGCAGAAAATAAAGCCTGGAGCAATCACAGCATTCAGCTCTTCTTTAGAAGAGAAACCAGAGCTGGAAAGGCAGATAAGATTAGGCATCTTTTCTTCTCCTGCACAGTTGGCTACTTGCTTTCATCCTTAGTTCTATTTCAAATCTTTGCCGAGGAAAGGAAGACTTTGTCTTGGATGGCTTTGTTAGCATGGCTTAGGCTGAGTTTTATGACTAATAAACATGGAACTGAATATTATAGGAGAGTGTCCCAAATCTACATGCTCACATTTGGACACCCTCCCACATGCTTGACCCAACTTCCCCTCCTCCTAGACTCAGCAGGTTGTGCCCTCACCCTGCAGCCCTGGGCACTTTCAGGTGGTTATTGATTGAATCCACAGATTCAGTTACAACAAATGACAGTGGGAGGTCAGTCTCTTAATTACTTAATGCAGTCTCTGTGGGTCATGACAAGATGTGCATTAAAACAGGTGGTGTAAATATAGCTGGAAGGAGCCTGGCTGAGGTAATTTTTATAAAAGCTGCTTTTCCCAAATGGGAGGTGTCTCGAATTCAGTTAGGCAAAGTGTTTCAGGGAAAATGATGCCGTGTCCTAGAAGCCATTTGGATGTTGTCATGGGTTATGGATAAAATGACCAAATGGAAAAATGAAGTTAATAACTAATCTATAAATGTCTGTGTGTTGGGGTCTAGATGAGCAGGGTAGTATTTTGCTTTTCAGCAAGTCTCCTAAAACTAGAATAGGGGGTAAATCATGATGTCTAATTACTAAGTAGAGTTTAGTGATTTTTAATTAATGATTCTTGTCCTAAACGTCTGAGGCATGGGAAATGTGGAATCAAGTTAGCTACATCAACTGTCAGTGTCCTTCTAATTTTAATAGTTTATTATCTTTGAAATCAATTTACTTATATTTTATTCATATTAAGTTGTAGCAAATTAGCATGTTTTTTTTTTTTTTTTTTCTGTTTTTCTCTTCTTTCCTCACACTTCCTTTCCCTCCCTTTTATCCTCCTGTTTGGTCCAAAAACATTTCAAGGAAGCCAAAGGTGAAAATTTGAGAGAAACTCCTAAACTTAGTCAATGGGGAGAAGAGGTCTTCCATCTTTTAGAAATCCTAATATTATTGAACATTGCATGAGTAATTGAAAGTTGTGAAATTTGTTTATATTTTCTTATTATCATTTCACACATATATTATTGTTGGGACTTCCACACATTGGTGTTAGATCCTTAGCCAATTAATTTGTATTATGTTCTTCAGAACTGAGACTCAGTCTCGAATCAAAACACTGTGCTATGTTATTCAACAACCTATTAATTCCTACATTTTACATAAAGAGTGCTTCTGAAACTGCGAAGACAGGCCCAGATCATATTATTAAAGGTTAATTAGTTCCAGAATTGATACGTGCTTTTATAGTGTTATTAATGTACCACTTAGAAAGTATAATGTACTCCATAATCATAGTTATATTTCACATTTAATCTGTGGTATGAGAGAGAGAGAGAAATGTGTCAGTCAGGAGAATAAGGTAAGAACTCCTCCAGTAAACTATTCCAGTTTATAAAAATGAAAAAAATATCAAAGGAACTAGTTTGTGATAAGAAATTTACTCATTATATAGACATAGCCCATGACTGTTCAGGCTTTGGCTTTTGAGGCAATTTTAAAATACCTAGTCTTTTGCAAATGTCCAGCTGATATGCTCTTTTCTCCATGTAATCATCAGTCTTGTGAACTCTGAGATCATGATACTGTATAACATTTCTTTAAAAATAAAGGAACTTGAACAATCCTCCTGTGGTTTATGCAAATCACAAGTCCTGTGCCCATTGAATTATCCTGTTGAGCAGTTTCATCTTCAGTAGCAGTGATGGACAAGTTCCTCTTTGCCGACCCCACGGCCATCTGTCATTCTGGATTTCACCTACTGTGCATTGTATGAGCTATGCTGAACAGGTTTCACCCTGGTCAAGGTCACTGCCCAGCCAATCACAACTGACAGGGTCACTGCAAATATCCAAATTACTTCCAAATGGAGGTGTTGATAGACACCGTTAATGAGCACTGTTTTGTCAGACCTGTTGATGACCTTTGACAACATCTTTCTTCCAGACTGCCAAGATCAGTCTAATTTTTCTCCTTCTGACATTTAGGTGGTATCTGATACTTAAATGCACATTTGAGGGTAATCTGAATACACCATCCAAAGATAAGTTTGCAGAAGTGATAAAACTGATGTTTTTGTTATCTATCCATTAGTTAAGAAAATATTTATTTGCTTCTCTCAAGAAAGATTGAAGCCCACACCTCTGGGTGACAGTTATTAGAGAAGCTGATGTGAGAGACCCAGATCTTTACGTTTGTAAGTGCAGCGCAATGATGATAGCAGAGCAAACAATCCTACTTCCATGCAGCAGCATGCACCTTACTTTTCCACTTGTGTCCTGTGCTGGCCCTCCAGGCACAGAATATGGGAGAGAACAGATGACTCTAAGCTGTACTTTATCATACTCAAATAATAACATCTGCATATGTTGATGACTCGGTGTTATGACAAAACTATAAGGTATATTATCAAATAGATCATAGCCTTGCCCTTTTATACTTCTGATATCATCTGTGGTAAATCAGCTGAATCTCAACACCCTTGGGAAGCCATACAACATCAGAAAGCTTCAAAGTGAGTGCAAATGTATAGGAAGTCTCAGAGTATAGGCAAGTATACAGTTGAATAAAAGCATTTAATACATAGCTTTGTGCCTTAATATTGTTTTACCCAGCAGCTTTTATGTGTCAGGAACAACTGCCTTATTGTGTTTTGATTAGTTGTGATTTTCTTCAATAACCCCAAAGAAAGTCTGATGACCTCTCTGTTCTCTTCCTCATTGGCTAGATTTAATCTCCATTTCCAAGCAGACCCCACCTCCTGCCTCTCTCGATGTTCTATTGCTCATCATTCTCAAAATCAATCTTAAAGGCTGCTTTACAACTCTTTCACAACTTCAGATCAAATTACTTCAGAAATAGAGACATTGTCACAGAATATTTATAAGTTATGAAATCTTATCTTTTAAAAATGATAGATTTATACCCTCAGGCATTTATTTTTGACTTAGAAATTATACTTGTGCTTTATCTTTTCCAAAAATAGCTATAACAGAGTCGGGTATGAGGCTGCCTCCACTTGTAACTCAACATCTGTTTTTTAAAAATAATTTACTACTCATGTGAAAGACAGAAGATATTTAGGAAAGACTTATGGTTTAGTGTCTGGAGAACAATTCCAAAATTAACAAGGAGACAAAGAAAAATTAAATGGAAGCCTAGATAGATACAAAGTTTTGGAATCCGATAGGATACCACACGTTTTTCTTCCTGTGCCATTTTTCTCTGGTTATGCCCTCCTTTCCTTATAGTTCCAACTCTCTCTTTGTGGACAGTCTTTCAGTGGTTTCTCCTGCCAGTTCTGAAGGCCAGTTGTGTGAATCTTTTCCCAATTTTGTATTCAGAAACCTCATTTTGGGTAGGTTGAACTTGGCCCCAATGACAATGCTGCATTTATGTCACAGAAATGGGAAAATGCTGCACATCAAGGCTTTTTTTTTCTCCTCTTTGTTCTGGAGTACCCAAGTATTATTACTTCACCACTGGTCTTAAACCTATTCTAATTCAATTCAGGTTAAATCTTGGTTAAAAAAAAAAAAAAAAATATATATATATATATATATATATAATTTTACTGAGTTTTTCTTTGTCTTTAAGATAAGTATACCAAAAATAATTTTAATTTAGTGAGTGACCGCTATAAAAAGGTAAGCACAATTTGGCCTCTTGGAGACTCTTCTCCATATAATACTATAATAGAGGCAGGTAATTTTATAGAAAGATAACAGTGCATATTCTTAGTATCTGCCTCAGGTATCCCAAGTGAAGTCTATTTTTGTTTGCAGAGAAAAGAAAGCCCTGTGAACAATGGGGGAGGGTGGGGAGAAGCACTTGTATTCTCTGCTTCCCAAACCTACCTTCTTGCTCTTAATCTTTAGTTATAAAAATAAAATTGAGCCTGTTGCTCAATGGGTAGGGCGCCAGCCCCATATACCGAGGGTGGCAGGTTCAAACCCAGCCCCAGCCAAACTGCAACAAAAAAATAGCTGGGCATTGTGGCAAGATCTTGTAGTCCCAGCTGCTCGGGAGGCTGAGGCAGGAGAATTGCGTAAG
>CAUYPK010129059.1:0-12446 GCA_963574355.1 Loris lydekkerianus | reverse complement strand
ATACCTAAAGAAACTAGAAAATAAGGAATAGACTAATCACAAAGCAGAGGAAGGAATGAATAAAGATTAGACTGGAACATACTCTTCCTAGCAAAGTATCTCAAGAATGGAAGAAAAAGTATCCAATGTACTCAGCCCTACCATGAACCCAATTTATAGCTTTCATGTGAAAGCAATAATCCAATTATAGCCCAAGAATATGGGAAAAGGGGAGAGGAAGGGGGGGTATGGGCGGAGGGAGGGTAATTGGTGGGACCACACCTACAGCGCATCTCACAAGGGTACATGTGAAATTTACTAGGTGTAGAATATAAATGTCTTAACACAATAACTAAGAAAATTCCAGGAAGGCTATGTTAACCAGAGTGATGAAAATGTGTCTGTTTATAAAACCAGTGTATGGTGCCCCGTGATCACATTAATGTACATAGCTATGATTTAATATTAATAAAAAAAAAAGAATCACACCGTTTTTTAATCTTGAGATATGCCTAGAAACTGCGTTCATCACTTGCTGAATTCTAAACAGTTCATGAGCAGCCGGTCCTCTCACTGCACCTGTTAACACCACTGCCCCAGAACAAGTGAGGCTGGACGGCAGAGCCCCTGGCTGCACATTTGCTGCTGGGCTAACATCCTGGGCCCACAAAACGGGGCATGTCCATCCTTACCTGCTCGCAGATGGAAGAGAGTGTCCAACACTTTGACCTTGAGGGATTCGACCTTTTATTTTCCTCAACCTCCCCAAAGAGAGATTTCTCAATTCCTTGCATACAAATTCAAAGAACCAGACTTTCTTCCCTTCCAACTGACTGTAAATTGACGAAAATAAACCACAGTAGTCTAAGTTTCGTAGGAGCTTTTATTTATCTCATTATCAAGATCCTTTCAATTTGCCCAGAGTTTCTTATGGCAAACGAATACCTCCCCTCGGAGGTTGTGCGAACAGATGAAGGGAGCACAGTAATGGCTTTGATCTCATCAGGACACCCACACGAGCGGGGAGCAATTACAGAAGGAATTGACTATACTTCAGCGGCGTCGGAGGGGGTCGCCCCGAAGACCGCCAAGTTCTGGGGCTCACGTGGCCATCACTCATCTTCTGCTGAGTGTCCATGTGTTGATTTTCAGCCCCCGAAGGCACTTTGCTTTTCTCTGGATTCAAACGCAGCCTAAGATGTGTTAACACGTTGGTTTCTGCTGAACGCACAGCCCTGCTCAGACGCCTGCTCGGTTGGGGACACCAACTATGTGGCTCAAACCTTGATGGTTTTGTATCTTTGTACCTCTGAGAATTTGCATAACACTGGGTATTTCCCCTCTGGTAATCTGTCCACAACCAACCGAGTATGTCCAGGAGAGCTTTGATTATACAATACAGATTAATTCTTGAGACAGGAGTCAACTCAAATTTGTTTAGGAAAACATGTTCTCTGTCTGCTTTGATTGTACATGGCCCCTGGTTCTTCCATTTTTATTTATTTTAGGATAGTTTTATATCTATAAACAACTGGATGACACAATGGTGGGTCCCCATGTGGTCTGCGTCCAGCCTGTGTGGTAGGTGATCTATTGTTGTGGGATATTTGTCACAGCTAGGGAGCCAGTGCTGATATGTCGTTCCTTACTAAAGTTAATATTTTAGTCATATTTCTTCCTTTTCCCCCCAACATCCTTTTTCCAGGGTCCCCTGTGTGTAGGTAGGTGTCACGTCTTCTCAGAAGGCCCTGATTTTTCACGACCTTGACAGTGGTGAAGCGGTCAGGTTGGTCCCTGGTAGGCTGCCACTCAAACAGAGCTTTTCCAGTGCTCTTCTCCTAGTGTCGCTGGTGCCACAGGGAGCAGGACCACAGAGGAGGAGCCGCTGTCAGAGGGCACGTGGAGGGCGCAGGCCGGAGCTCCTACGACCCTGCTGTCAGGGCTGACGGAGGTCTGGCTGGGACAGTGGTGAGGGTGCCTGCTCACGGCTGCCCTGTGTGCACCTTTTTCTCCTTGTCCCTTCCCGACTTAGCAGGAATGAGCAGTCCACATCCCAGGAGTGGAGCAGGACCTCCATGTCCCCGGGCATGGACTGTCCACCGGAAGCCTTTAGAATTCTCTGCATGGGGGCCTCTCTCTCTCTCTCTCTCTGTTTTTTAAATAAATAAATAGAGCTCTATACAGAGATCTCTATTTACTTGTATATTCAATTACTGGCCAACATCAGAATGGACTCATGAGAATTTATGACATACTCTGGGTTTTATATTAATATTCTGTTTAATTTGCTGCTGAAATTATTCCAGATTTGAGCACCGAGAGCTTGTATGATTGGAGTTCCTTTGACGCATTCTCATTATGCTTGGTGTATTCTGGGGTTTTGTCTGTCTTTTGGGGGGAAGCACTTCCTTTCCTTCTGGTACAAGATCCTCCATCCGGCCTTGTCCTGTCTGTCCCGCCGCAGCCCCAGGTCAGGTGTTTCTCTGAGGATCCTGGTGACTTTTGTCAGGAAATGGTATTAGAGGGGCGGGGCCTGTGGCTCAAAGGAGTAGGGCGCCAGCCCCATACACCGGAGGTGGCAGGTTCAAACCTGGCCCTGGCCAAAAATGCAAAATAAATAAATAAAGGTATTAGAATCCATAGTCCAGACTGGGAGGGGGGCTCCCTGCTCCTGGGGTCTCCTCAGCCAGCAGGACACATATGTGCCCTCTAAGTCACGTGTATGCAGGTGTCTACAAATGCTTTGCGTGTACCCATTTGTATGCACACTCAGTAAAAGATGACTTCGTGCGGCTGCCCCAACTTTAGTCCACGATCCCGTGGGCAATTCCGAGTCCTGCCTGTGTCCGTCTGTAAGCTCCTACTCTCACAGTCAGAAGCCTGGTCCCAGTCCCCATCCCCTAGATGACACCCTCTGAGGACCTGTACTGTGGTCTCATAATGGTTAACCAGCGCCTCATGGGACACACTGGTCAGCCAGAGTCCGGCACGCACCTGCAGGGCCTCCTGCCTTGCGTCCTCAAATTGCCTTTTTCAAATTGCTCAGTCAGAGCCATTTTTCCTCTTCCACCAAGGTTGTCACAATGTACATTTGCAGAGGACTTTGTCCCAGTCTACGTCCTACCCTAGGATTCCTGGGCCTCTCACGTTTTTACTTTTCACTGGTTGAGGTCCCTCCCTGTGCCATAATCTCCCCTGGCTCTGACAATTGCAGAGTCTCATTGCCAGGATCACAGTAACATGCAGGGCAGCACCACAGCCCACAGTTTAAAACTATTTTGACACCATATTAACCACTGAGGGAAATTAAATGCATTTGGGGAAGGTCCTTTGATGCAAAGTAAGAAGTTCTCATAATTCTGAAAATCTTTAACTTTCACTGTGACCCACAAAGTTTCATTTGATGAAATACCTTCATTTTAACCTCACATTCTTCCTAAAGGAAATGAAGAAATAAACAATGACTCCTGGGAGGCTGCCCAAAGACCACCAGGGCCAAACAGCAGAGACTCAGCCCTGCACTGGTCTGTGAGCGGCTCCGTGAGATCTGGACAGGGGTCAGCTCTGAGCGTGAGGGGAGGTTCTGAGGGTGAAGGAGCAGGAAGCCCAGGTGCCTGGTCCTGGGGGCTGTGACACCTGTGACTATTTCCTACCATTCTGCTTCATTATCAACCCTACAACTACCATTAAAGAATCTTTAACGCTGTTCAAAAAAAAAGCAGGTAATACGCACTTAACTGGGGTTTCAGAGTCTATCATAATTTCTGAGCAAAGTTTTCCTTTATACAAGGAACTGACCTCTGCCCAGGTATGTCGCTGGAGTGCCCAAGAGTGAGATCTACGAGGTAATGCAGAAGCCAGTTTATAAAGTTAGGCCAATCTGGAGGAAAGCATCCTGAGGGCACTCACGGGCAAAGCCTCTGGCAGACGGTGCCAGTGATGGGAGGTCCCGGTGTGTATTGCCGATCCACTTCAGAACACAAGGGAGAGATGGACACATCAGCATCTACATCTGGAGTTCAAGGATGAGGCAACCCCCACGCCTTCTACGGAGGCCGGGGAGGGTGCAAGTGCCCACACTCACCTTCCATGAAGAGCTCAGGGGAGCGCCCCCATTGTTGACATCAAATTCTACCCCTGAAATCTGGTCCTTACTGGAAAAATGCACCTCCTGGCAGCCAGTCTTTGGAGCTCTGGGTCATGGGCTGGCACAGATGCTCCTAGGTATTTACAACATCCATACACCTTCCTGTTGGGATCGGAGGGTGAGCTTGACCAGGGACCCAGAACATTTCCTTTAGGCTCTTGGGTGGCTCAGTATTTCCACAGTTGTTTTCACATTCTTTGCTCTAATTTGGATTTCCTGTGGCCAGATTGTTCAGGGTTTTCAGTCTTCCATATGGGTAAGTTGCCAGGGACAGATAGCCATCTGATTTTCCTATCAAAGGCATTTATTTTGTACCTAGTAGTCATCTTTGGTTCAGTTTTGATCAGCACGATATTTTATCTCAATGCAATTTTGTTTCTTTCCGATAATTTGAGTGCCTCTTGCATTTTTCTTTCTGTGTTAACTGCCTTTTGTAACACAGCCTGGTAATTCAGTTATCTGGATGACAGGCTGTGTTTGTTTCTGCTGACTTTGTTCTGTTTTGTTTTGTTTTCTTGTTTATTTCCTGGGGTCCGAGTGGCCTGATCCACTTCACCCTCCTGGCGAGAATGTAAGCTGACTTCTGTGACATGCTCCTCGGGGCATCGTGGACCCAGATTCTATCTACATGTCTTGACATGAGGTTTTCTGAACCAAAAACATCAGTAAAAATTTGAATCTAAAGCCTAAGACACACTTTTTTGTTTGTTGGTTGGTAAGTGGTTGGGAAGATACATGTGTTACGTGCAGAGACCAGAGACGGTTCTGTCCTCCTGGTTAGAATATGTCCTGCCTGCTTTTCCCCGAGGTGGTTTTCTCTTGTGACCTCAGCTGTATTTTGAGTCTCACTCCCGGCTTAGACAGGCTCAGAGCCTTCTCCCATTTCTCTGCTGGGCTCTTCAAAGCAGAACTCCGAGTCACCACGGGCACAGTGGGTGCCCCTAGGAAGCCGACGCGTCAGGGAAAATCACATTCTGTCCTTACTCCCTGTTAAATCTTCACCCTGGAGGGTTTCCCTGTTTATTCCAAGTGGAGTATTGTACTTGATGGACTTTTAAAATATTTTATCTGACATTTCTAGGTGTTTTGTGTGGAAGCACTTTCAGAGTGTTTCCTCCCCCGCCTTGTTTCTGGACATGATTGATTTTGTTTTCAGACTAATGTCATAAACTATTGCCCAGCAATTCTTTGACAGGTGAGAAAGGAGAAAATACACAAAGCTACATGGGCTGCTCCCGTTTCAATATTAGTTATTGCTTTCCAGAAGAAAACTCTCTCTCAAGACTCTTGTTCCTGGCTGCAACTTTTATTTCTGCTGGGCAAATCTGAGTTCTAGGCGCCAAGCCTCGAGGGCGGGTCAGCCAAGACACCTCCCCTCTCCAGAGAGGGCTGTATCCAGAGGAGCCCGTCGTGAGTGGGGACAGCTTCTGCCGCCTCCAAGTGTCTCCTCACAAATGATGAGGTTGGGCAATTAAGTTTCTAGATTCATCCTAGAAAAAGTGCCACATGCCTCACAGCTGACTGTCATGAGAGCCACCTTTGAGGTGCTCCCAGTGGGAAGCTGTGCACCAATACCAGTGTCTAGCCCACCCTCCAAAGCAATTCTGGGACTCTCTGGAATGGCCATCAGAGGTGTCACACTGGAGGTCTGACAATCAAGTCCAGGACTCTCTGGAATGGCCATCAGAGGTGTCACACTGGAGGTCTGACAATCAAGTCCAGGACTCTCTGGAATGGCCATCAGAGGTGTCCCCACTGGAGCTCTGACAATCAAGTCCAGGAACTCATCCTACTGAAAGTGCTGAAAACTCCTCGACCAGGTGCACAGATCCGGGGTCATGAGTGTGGAGGCTCCAGCACCCAGAAGCCCCTGGGGCGAGGGCTCAGAAGGACCCCTGCACTGTGGCAGATTCTTCTGCTGACAAGTCCAACTGTGAATTCCTACAGGAGGTCTCATGAAGGGACAGAGCTTTACCCACACGGTCCAGCAGAGGAGGAGATGGGTAGGGAGAGGGCTGCACTCTGCACCCCACATGGTCCAGGAGAGGAGGGATGGGTAAGAGGGTAGACCCTGAGCCACAAAGCTCTCTGTGAAGTGTCACATGGGGTGAGGGGTGAAATTTAGACAGGAACTGTGGGTTACACATCAGGGATGGAGGAACAGCATGAGAAGAAATACAAAAATTGACAGAGTTGGAAAATGTATGCTCCAGCCTAGTCCTTGTAGTATTTTCATATATTTCCTGTAGGTTTAAAATTTTAAAATGTAAACAATACTATTAGCCAGTGATCTGACAGAAAAACAACGTGGCAGTGTGACACACTGGGCAGAGGACTCCAGTGCCAAGCTCCGGCCCCTGTGTCCCCAGATAGCCCCGTTGAGACTGGTGAACTAATCCATCCCTTGGACCTCACACCACCTCCCCCAGGCCTGGGTGTGGCCTCAGCGTGAGCAGAACTGGCCATGTCCCATTTCACTCTGGAGCTTACATTCCAGCATGGAGTGACAGAAGTCAACCCCATAGGGGATGTTGGTAGTGTCCCCAAGAGCAAAGACTTCCAGGAGGAGAAATGCAGTGTAGGGAGACAAGGAGTAGGTGTGATCCCGAGGTGACTTTAGTGCTGGGTGAGGACTGAGAGTCTAGTGGGCTAGGCAGGCTCTGCCAGGTGCCACATCAGAGGAGAAAGCAGTAGCAGGGTCAGTGAGGTGGGCCATGGCTATGCAGGGCAAAGACTAGGGCCCAAGGGCCAGCCACACAGAGAGGGCTGGCAGCCCCGCACAGGCCCCAGGGGCCCACCTGGCTGCCCATGGGCTAAGCAGCTTCTGAAGTTCCTGCCCAGCCAGCCACGTACGTGGCCACGTCAACCATGAACCCCCATGTGGTGGGGAAGGATGGGCTCCCTGGAGTGAGGGAAGGGGCAGTCTTCAGGGAGCAGGAAGCTGTGGAAGGAGGGGTGAGATCTGCAGGTCTCCTAGGGGGACCCAGTCTCCGAGATGTTCTTCTCCTGGCTGAAAGCCAGCTGCTTTCTCTAGGGCCATTTTCCTCACAGTTTGGGCCAAAATGTGGGTGCACATTGTACACAGGACACATTTTACTTGGCAAAATACAGGGATTTGCTCTGAATATTAGAATAATGTTGTAGGCAAACATGTCATTCCTGAATGTCCTGTAAGCACTGGAGGTCTATCTGTGCAGTGGCCTGGTGCAGGGACAGATGTCTGCACCATCTACAGACAGCACCCAGGGAACTAAGTCAGCCCCACTCCAAACCCCAACCCTGCCTCAGTTGACGCTCTACCTCACCACGCTGTGACCACCATAATCCCTGCCCATCTGGTATTTCCTAGTGTCTGTTAAGCAGTCATTGTAGCTTTTGATAAGTTAGGATCTGTTGGCCAAGGAGCTGCATTTTTAAAACTGACCTAGTTCCTGCAAATTCATGCTGGCAATGAGAAGGGCTTGTGTCAACACGAAGGCAGCCACGTGGCAGGAACACTCAGCAAAGCAAGCGTCTGGTTTCTGGTCCAGCGCAGCCCCACTGAACGATTTTTAAAAACTCTTCCCTCTAAATCCATTTTCAAGACCGTTCATGATAAAACAAAGCAAAGGCACCAAGACTTCAGTCTGCCTCCCTCGAACACCTCAGTATGTAATTATTATATGTTGTGATATTTTCAAGCACAGGATAAAAGATCTAGAGGCACAAAATATTCACAAACTCCAAACTAATTATTCCTCCATTTCCCCCCAAATAATATATACAGAAGACATACATTTCACTTTAGAGATTCCACCGTGCCATATTTCCATGTAGCTTACGACTTTGCGTTAACTGGGAACACATCACATTTTGATCTTGGAGGACATGGCTACGTCATGGGTTCATGGCTAAGTTGAAAGATGTATAATATTTTAAAACACTTAAAAAGAGGTACTCCAACATGAAGTTTAATGTTGGTTGCATATTGGTCTTAATTTTACTGCAAAAAATAGTGGAAAATTCAGATTTTTTAACTTACCAGTGAGCTGTCAGCCTATAAATGGAAAATTACATTCTTTAAATTCCTGAAAAGACTGGGATTTTTTTTTCTGTTCATCAGTTCAGCTATTATAAACTCTGCTTTTACTATTAACATTTCTGTTTGAGAGCCAGCTCCCATGATAAATTTAGATTTGTGAACAGAGCCTGAATAGAATTGCACTGGCAGAGCTGCGCTTGGCACCTGCGGTGCTACGATGGAGACGGCTTGAAACAATGGCTGGGAGCAATTACACGCCAATCGCTGCTCAGAGCATCACACCTGCCTTCCATCGTCCTTATTAACAAGTCTAATTCAAAACCACAATTGATAGGAAGCAAACTAACCATTACCAGCTCTGGTTCATACAGATGCCGCGGCAAATGTCAGTGAAGTGGGAAGCCCGGATCCCGTAACCTGCAAACAGGCCTGGTGGAAGTTCAGAGTTTCCTCAGTCCACGGTGTCGAAACCAGGGTGATTTTATTTTCAACATGCAGGAGTCTACCATGGTTTCTGAAGGGAGAAAGGGAAAATCTATAAAGCGAATTGAATTGTGAAAATAAGAGCTATTCATGTTTTAAGAGCCTTTCATCACCCTAACCAAACCTCTGGCGATAAACAACTTCAGTGGTTCATCTTAATGAGGGGCTGGGAACAGCCCAGCGTGGTGTGTAAGAACAGCAGTAAGGACACCCTGGTCCTCCCAGCTGTGAGGTTGGTGCCCGTTCTCTGATGAAACAATCACACGGGGTTAGTATCAGTGTTGCATTAAAAATACTTGCAGAAGTATCTGTCATTCCCATTTCAATATTTTCTCCCCTGGGAACAGCCTTCAAGAGAGAGAAGAGGGCCACTGTCAGCAGGCAGCCACTTCAGCAGCTCACAGGCGGGGTTTCTTGCCAGGGCACAGCAGTGGCACGGTCCTTGAAATCAGGCGCTCTGCTCAGTGGAAGGTGAGGTCCTTGGTGTCAGGTGCCACCGTCGGTCATGGAGAGAAGCCGTGGACAAGAGCCTTGGGGAGGTACCAGCCGAGGATCAGTTAGAGAGACCTCACCAGCTGCAGAACTTTCCATTCCTTATCAGCTGTTTTCCACAAATTAGAAATCTTTCCCAAGATGTTTTTGAGATGACAGAAATACTTTCCATCATGTTCCATACACTTCCAGAAATGAAGGATCACTGATGTGAGACACCCCACATGTGCCTGTTGGGGGGTGTGCACCTTTAATTTCATGGTTTTCATTCAGTGCAAACAAGACACAAGAGACTGTCCCCCAAGTCCTCAAAAACCTCAAGATGTTGATTCTAGATTATGACAACCGTGGAAACTACCTATTAAAATTAGTTTTTAATACACATTTTCCAGGAAAATCTGAGAAACGAACAGTATTTAGAAAGTGAGAAAAGTGAAAAGAAGTTATGGATGAGAATGTGCATGGGAAAAATTAGAAAATTTAAAGGTCCGAGGAAGAGTGTGAGACTATTTATTGCTCTGTGTCCCTGGTGGCTTAACTTTGGAGGACGCCCTCTTCTGCGAGGCACTTTCTGGCAGAGCAAACCTCTCCCCGTCACCCTCACTCCTCCCTGTTCCTTCCTCACCTGCACAGCCTTCCGTAGCCGGTGGCTCTTGGCTTTTCAGCTGGGTGGTGATGAGCCTTTCCCACCAAAGGAAGGTAAACCACAAGCCGGCTGGAAATGCCTCCTCCCCATCACTTCACCCTGAAGCTTATACGAGAGTGTGAAACCATCCTTCAGTGCAGTGGGGAAGGAAACACTGGGACTTTCCAAAGATGCTTCTACCAATCCATCTCTACCAATGAACGCGTGCCATTTCCAAAGAAAGCACAGACCATTTTTCCCCTGCTAAAATATATCTTTCATTTTTAAATGCTGCAAACCTCCTGCCAAATATTTTTAGTGCTTGTCATTGATCAAGGGTTGAATTAAAAATGTGTGTTCTCCAGGGTTTTCTGTTGCTTTTAGGAGAAAAGCAATTTCAACCTTCTGGTAATGACATTGCGATGCGAATTTGCACACCGTTAGCATTTTCAGCTTAAATCTGGACACAAAATTATTACCATGTACATCATTTCGAATCTCAGAATTCATAGAGAATTATGCCCATTGTCAAATGTATTACTTTTTTAAACTAAAAGTAATTCATAATTAGGATGCTGGAACAAATTTTTTAATATATAATTTTTCAAAGAAAATTGAAGATGTTGCTAATGTTTTCCTCAGAGGTAAAAAATGAATCAGCTCCATATGTTTCACTGTGATAATATTTAACTTAAATAATCTAAAACTCTTTGAAACTGGGATTAAAGACATCAGGAACTAATGGCATACCTATCAAGTTGACTTTTATGTTATTAAGTCCCTTAAAGTTATTCACCTGCTACCTACTTTTTAATAATAGGAAAATGATAATTATCACAAAACAGCTAATAAATGTGTGTTCCATGGTCTTTCAAATACCACATGTTGTTGTGTTTCTTTTTCAAAATGCTGAAGTTTGCTACACGGGTGTGTGCACGTGTGTATGAAGCTGGTTTGTGAATATTAGCCATGGTGAAATCTGAGAGTCATGTGTTCTAGGGTCCCTGGCTTCCTTAGGCCTTCCAAGATACCACATTACAGAATATTCTTTAATATTCCTTTCTACATTTACGGCATTCATTCATGATCACGCAAATGACTTTTGCAAATCAGGTTTGATGAGAGCGATGGCTCATTCTGGCCCAAACGGATCCTAGCGTCTTGTTCCAGGCGCCTGGAATGCCACTGTATGAAGTGTGATTTCCACTTTACATAGAAGGGTTGTGTCCTTATTCTCCTCTGGAAGTAGGAGAAAAGGAAATAGAAACAAGAGGAAAGATGGGGTTGGGGAGAAGTAAAGGGAGGCAGGGAGGACCAGGCAGTGGCAGAGCAGGGACTCTGAGGCCTGGAGTGTGTTCTCGGCCACCTGCTTTCTGCACAAACAATGAGATGGTTCAGGGCCCTATTCCATTCTTACTGAGATCAGCAATCACATTAAAATAATTTTTCTTCTCCAGTAGAAGGTGAGACGTATGGCAGGTGGCTGTGACAGAATGAACCCTGGATTTACAGTCAGACAGAATCCTCTCCTTCTGAGCATGGTCTCGCCCACCTGCACAGCTTTAGGGAGAATTGATATGCAGTTGAGGAAGCTTCTACAGGGGATTTGGTACTGAGGCATTTTGTTGTTGTTGTTGTAAAGATAACCAAATATGTTGATCTCCTTCACACATTAAAAAGTAGCCAAGGACTGATATATGTTTTAATCTGGTAAATAGTAGGTACGTGGATTTTAAATTCCCCACAGTGCCTGGGCCCAAGTGTCACTTTATAGAGATCTCAGTCTACGCTGCACACAAGGAGGAAATGGCAATTTTAAATAAGATTGAACCAAATTCCACAAAAACAGAGAAAGTGCCATGTTATACTCACTTCCTGATGTGGCTCAGCAGGTAGTGAAAAGCTCTGGAATTTGCAAGGGATTAACTCCTGAGAGCTATCATTAATCTGAGACCAACAATAAATGCTAAAAACAGAAACCTTGATCCAAATTCTGGGTTCAAATGTACATTTAAATATGTTCTATAATATAAAATAATCCTATCCCATATCTGACATATATTGCTCAGTCTAAATTATCTATATTTTGTTCATGAGCCGTCCGTATTCATAAATATCATGCTTGGATTGATTTATTTTTGTCTTCAGACACATCCTGTTCTTCAAGCTCCCAGGCTTTTAATTAATCTGGATTTGGGGTATAAATTCTTTGTGCCTTGATTAATACCAAACAGGCTTTATTTAATTAAATAGACAGACTGGTGAAAGACATTTTAATCAAAAATTTCATATGCGTACAGTACATCTGCATTTAATACTCAGGGGAAAAAAACCCCTGATTTATCATATTTATTTTCTAAATGTTTGAATAAAGCAATAGTTGTATTTCCTGTTATGAATCAGTCCCTTCATGTACCTGTTCGGTCTTAGAGCCTTCGCGGCAAACAACAGAAGGAACGCGGGGGCCACAGAAGCCCAGCCAGGGACTCGCGTGATGTGGAGTCGGGAACACGCGGCCTCCCTAGTGCGCTCCGGGTCCCTGGGGGAGCAGCGGGGCCTCCCTGGTGCACTCCGGGTCCCTGGGGGAGCAGCAGGGCCTCCCTTGTGCGCTCCGCATCCCTGGGGTAGGGGGAGCAGCCCTCCCTCGTGTGCTGCAGGTCCCTGGGGGAGCAGCGAGGGCTCCTTCCTGCCCTTGGTGC
>CAUYPK010129058.1:0-21526 GCA_963574355.1 Loris lydekkerianus | reverse complement strand
CTTCTTCAGCCAGGCCTCTCAGTTCCTTCTCTCGTCCTAATGCTTCTTCAGGCAGGACTCTCAGTTCCTTCTCTCGTCCTAATGCTTCTTCAGCCAGGACTCTCAGTTCCTTCTCTCGTCCTAATGCTTCTTCAGGCAGGACTCTCAGTTCCTTCTCTCGTCCTAATGCTTCTTCAGCCAGGCCTCTCAGTTCCTTCTCTCGTCCTAATGCTTCTTCAGCCAGGTCTCTCAGTTCCTTCTCTCGTCCTAATGCTTCTTCAGCCAGGCCTCTCAGTTCCTTCTCTCGTCCTAATGCTTCTTCAGCCAGGACTCTCAGTTCCTTCTCTCGTCCTAATGCTTCTTCAGCCAGGCCTCTCAGTTCCTTCTCTCGTCCTAATGCTTCTTCAGCCAGGCCTCTCAGTTCCTTCTCTCCTTGCTATCCTCTCGGCAGATGACGCGTTCATGTCCTTTTTACCTATTTGCATGTTTATAGTCAGTTTGCATCTGCTGGAATGTAACCACCTCAATGCACTAATCACTAGCTGAATGACAGGACGGCTTTCACAGGGTCACTGACCACTCCTGGTACCACCATGATGACCCAGATGCATCTTTGCATTATAATACAGAAACTCCCAGATGCAGATGTTTCTTGAGGACCATGGAGCCTTCACCAGGCTTCATTTTCTGAATTCTGGTCCATCTCCTTGCCTAGGACATAGTCTTGCAGGAATGGACACCGGATGGATGGAATGTTCCAATGGGAAAGAACCGACAGTACTGTCACTGCCCACCTCATGGCCAGCCCCCATGCTACTCTTTCTTTCTGTTTTTTTGAGTCAAAATGTTGCCCTCGGTAGAGTGCTGTGGCGTCACGGCACAGCAACGTCAAACTCTCAGGCTCAAGCAATCCTCTTTGGCCTCTCAGTAGCTGGGACTACAGGTGCTCAACTCAACGCCTGGCTATTTTTTTGTTGCAGTTGTCATAGTTGTTTAGTTGGCCTGGGCCGGGCCCGAATCCACCAGTCCTGGTGTATGTGGCCGGTGCTCTACCCGCTGGGCTACGAGCGCCAAGTCCCCCACTCCTCTTCCTGTCCTGTCAAGCTCCGCAGTAGATGAAGCCTCTGTCTCACACATGGGGAAGCCTCCTTGGGCCTTGGGGGACGAACTCGGAATCCACAGCTGCTCCCAGAAGCCGCAGCCTGGCCTGACCTCTCCATCCCTGCATCTCTGCCCCACCACTGCCCCCTTCTCTGGACTTTCACCAAAGGACTCATTTGCACCCCCATGTCCTCTCTCACCTTTGCTCATGCAGGATCCCAACCTTTCCCCAAAACTTGGCTCAGGAGTCACCACTTAGGGGAGCTGCCACTAATGGGTCTCAGTGGGTCATGTGCCCACCAAAGTGCACCCACATCCCCTGTGTTCACTCCTCTTAAAATGCTTCTTGGACATACTGTTGAACTTTGTCTAGCTGTCCCCTGCTTCTAAATGGCAAGAAAGGCGCCTTAGTCTTCTGTTCTAGGATTGACTGGCACACAGGAAGGAATCAATAAATGAGAGAGCAATGGAGAGGGAGGAGCCCTCGGATCTATTCCAGGTAGCTCATTTATTCTATTCTAATGCATTAAAGAAATACTAAACAGCCAGACAGAGAAATTTTTAAAATGCTATTTTGCAATAATTAGGAAAACTGTATTTTTCAAAAAGCAATATTGAAAAAAAATGTAAAAATTTTCACTATCAAAATCATGGTTGTCACATGGGTCTCAGAAACCTGTTGATTTTTCATGTTTCTTTATTAGTCCCACACACGTTTAGCATTTAGAAAGCAACAACAGATAGTTGAGGTATAAAAAATATTGACTTTGGGTGGCGCCTGTCAAAGGAGTAGGGCACCGGCCCCATATGCCAGAGGTGGTAGGTTCAAGCCCATCCCTGGCCAAAAACTGCAAAAAAAAAAAAAAAAAAAAATTGACTTCAACATTATGGTTAATTTCCAGTGTGATATTGTACCATCTACTTAAAAAAAATAATCCTTGGAAAAATGGTGACTAATCTACATATTTTAATGTTGGCAACAAAATGGAAGGTGTTTAAGCTGAGTGAATCTGTATGGTCATAAGATAAGATAGAGATTAAATCGAGTGGTCGCTGCTGCTACCATGGAGTGTATCACATCGTGCACTGAAGAATTGCCGGCAAGGTAGGGCAAAAGAATAATAGTCTTTAAATAAGTGGTCCTTGGAGAGTTAATGAAAAATCTCTTTCTCCAATAGGAAAGGAATGCTTTTTAAAATTTATAATACCATATGGACATTCAGGCATATGGATGGCTCGTAAATGCTCTACATCAAAGTGTTATTTTTACATTTTCAACATAACAAATACACTAAACAGGTGTTTTAAAATGTCACACTTTGAACAGCAGTAATTTAATTAGCATAAAAAATTCACTGTTCCCAGTAATCATTGAAATATTAGCAGAACAGAAATATTTTATATGTGATAAGCTTTGACTATATATTTATAGGTAGTTTTAGATTTTAACGATTTTTCCCCTCTCTTTTGATACCAATTTGATCCCTAATTCAGTTATCTAATTACTGTGCAATGTGACGGTGGATCATCTTTTTTTATCCTACACCTTTGTTGTCATCTGCTGGTTTCCTTTACCCGAGCAAGGAGCCTTCCTAATGGATGCAAACCTACAATGGATTAGAAAGGATTCTTTTGGTTATTTGTGTTAACATTTATAGGCTAGAAATTCTCCTTTGAATGTAATTTTCTCCTCTGAGGGTCCAAAGATAATCTAAATATTTAAAGGCAAGGAAATGGTTATCAAAATACCCTACATCTCACTTTTGGAATATTTTGCCTTCATTCTATAAAACTTTAAAGCATCTAGAATTATACTTAACATCTGTAATAAAAAATTATATGTTTCTAGCTATAAATATGATTCTTCCTAATAATATAGAAAATTCTAATAATAGAATGTTTAGTGAAAGGACCAGAATATAAAATTGTGCATAGGGCATCTATAAGCCGTGTTTTTAGAGGCTTATGAATTGTTAAAAAAAAAAAAAATCTTAAAAATGATCTCTCATGGGACATTTGTTTTATATTCTCCACTCTAGTATTTTTCTAATTTTATTCTATGGAATTATGTAACTTTAAAATGAATTAAAATATCCAAAATATTATAAGTGGCCCTACTTTTTCTCATTTCATTTTATCTCTGCCCTAATTATTTTACTCTTTCCTTTAAGTTTCCTTAGGTTTTGTTAACTTAGAATAAAAAAGAGACAAGAGAAGATCGGAAGATCCTGTGTTTATGATGGGGTATTTCTGGACTCAATAATGTTGCATTCAAGGATAAAACTCAATCATTCTTTCAATGGGCACTTATAAGATTTTCAAAATAATTAAACAGTAACAGCAGCTGATGTATAAACAGCTCTCTATAGTTCAGATTTTATGCCATGTACTTTCTCGTTTGCCTCCACACCTGAGAAGTGCTTCTCAAAGGAAGCTCACAGAGAGGTGGACGCTTTCTGAAGGAGGAGGACAATGAGGTCCGACTGCTCTCCTCCGTCCACATCAGTGAGAGCAGAGGTCCTGCTCTTGGGTTTTGACTATTCTCCCCAAGGCATAGATGAGTGCTTCCTTTCGTGAAAGAGGCTTTTATAGGATGGGCTGCACATATGTCTTTCAAATATAGCATCTTCAGTAGTTATCATTATTTTTTCCAATTCCTTTGTAAAATCCTTTTATAACTGGAGATGACATCCCGAGCTATAGGGCGTGCATCAGGTTCAATGCCAATGACACGAGCAGCCGCCCCTCTGCCCGGCAGAGCTGAGGCCCTATGATGGAGACGCGCACACTAGATGTGTTGGGTTTGCCTGTGTGGAGGTGGAGTAGCTCTGGGACTTGTCCTTCACCGATTTTAGGAGGTTGCCAGTGGTAACAAAGAATCCAGTGCCGCAGATAACAAGGCCAGAAATAATTTGAGTCAGAGATCACAGGACCGGAAGATGCAACAGAAGCAATCTCATTGTCTGTCGTCCAGAACTTCAGGAATGCCCTGAAGTGACTCTGAATATCCGAAATGTCAACAGTGGCCTTTCTTGGTGGTGGCATTATGTGTATTTCTTTGTTCTCTTATTTTTGTTTATCTTCATCTTATCATTTTTATTCAGTGAATATGTGTCTCTCTTTAGTATGAATACTACAAATATTTTTCATTATGAATTAGAAGACGGTTTTATATTTATTCAAGGAGGGGTCCCCCACACCATTTTTACACAATTAGAAGAAATTAGCTGGCTGGTTAGAAAAGGAAAATTGACAGTTTGACAGTTTCTTCTTAAAAATGGGGTGACAATGAGGAGTCACGACTGTTGCTCAAGCCCTGGTTCCCACCCAGGTGGGCATGGAGGCTGCTCAGTTACACCTCTGCTGACTGGCAACATTATTTAGCCAGCTGTGGCCAAGAGGATGCGGTGTATCTGGAGCTGGACAGATCCCCAATTACTGAGCACCTCCTGCTTGGCCACTTGTCAGAGCAGTGATCCTCAAAGCGAGACCTCCCTGTCAGATCCCCAGCGTCATCCCGGAATTAGTTAGGAACACAAACTAGGAAGCACCACCTGGACTGATTGATCAGCTCTGGGCTGGGGCTCCGGGGTCTGTGCTTAACAAGCTCTAATGGATACTCTGGTCTGGTTTAGGGACATGGCTGCCGTGCCGTGCTGGAGTCCAACAGACAGACCCTCTCTGAAGCCCTCTGGAGGTCCCCAAGCATCGCAGTGTCAAGACCAACGTACTGAGGACACTGTGCTAATCTGATGCTAGTAGCAGCCTTGCTTCTGATGCTGTTTCTATAATTGCTGCTGGAGTGATATTCTATTGCCAGATGCCAGTGCTGATAAAGAATTCAGAAATTGGGGGAGCTGGAGGCATTTTCTGGGTCTCTGCTGTTTCTCTTTATTTCCAACATGCCACTGGCATGAAATATAGCTGGGCTGGGCTAAAAGCAGCAGCACTTTTTTTTTTTTTTTCCCCTCCTAAATGTACAGAAATATGTTTTCCTTGTGTGTGGGTGGCAATTTGCTGCTGGTAGCTTCAAAAGCATGGCTGCACTGTGAACAAAAAAAATGCTCTTAGAGGCTGAGGCCTGTTAACCTCTTTCTTCCAAACAAACAAATAAACTTAAATGTTATGTCTAAGTCCATCTGTCAACAGGCATTTACTGAGTACCTACTGTGTTTAAGGGATTTTATGTGCAAGATGTCTAGAGAGGGAAAGAGAAAAAATACACAGTCCATGCACGTAAGGTCTTTTCATTGTGGTTGGGCAGGAAAAGCTTGAGAACAATTATGAGGGAATATCGTTCCAACTATGGTAAAACAAAATAGGGCCAAGTAAACCCTGGCGGGCAGTGGCCATGCAATTGGGGCAGTGTGGGAGGTTAAGTGGTCCCCGAGTCTGCACAGCTGTAAGGGGAGACTTGACAAGAGAGTTGGCAGCAGGGCAGAGGCCTTTAGCTTAGAAACAATCAGCAGCCGGGAACCACTCTGAGTTCTTGAGGAGGGATGGACACCAGGAAAACAGCACACCATAATTAGAGAAGGGCCACGCTGAAGTGCGGGCTGGGTGTCAGAGGTGACACAGGTGTCTCTTTTAATTGCCGTGTGCTGAACGTGTCGTGCAGGCGTGGCTGGAAGAGGCCCAGCTCTCCTGGGTCCTAATGGAATCACCATGAAAGGAAAACTGCAAGGCATTTTGGTCTGTTTTGTCTCGCTATAACAGAACACCAGAAGCTAGGTAATTTATAGAGAACAAAGAGTTATTTCTCCCAGTTCTGGAGACTGGAAAGCCCAAGACCAGGGCTAACTCTGTCAAGGGCCTTCTTGCTGCTGCAGCCCCTGATCAGAGGACAGGAGGACCAAGCAGGGAACCATCCACCCCATCATCACCTCGCACAGGCACTGCCTCTCAACACGGTTGCACTGGGAGTAAGATTCCAACAGATGAGCACTGGCGCAGACATCCAGACTGTAACACAGAGCAAGGTTAGGTAACAGCAAGGGTCGTAAGGACACTAACAGTACCAGGGCACAGGCTGCTGTAGGATCTACCTGGGTTCTGACATGACAGCCCAGAGACTGGAGAAGGACACGGTCTTGCCAGGGCCCTTCTCGCTCCCTAGGATGGTGCCCAGGAGCATCCACCAGTACAGCCGAAGCTAGAGTTACTTCACCGGGTCACTCAGGTCGTTAAATATTTTGAATATCACTCTTTCTGGATGGTGATGGGCACGACAGCCTTTTCAGTTTTCCTCCCTGCTCAGGGACTCAAGACATCTTCTATCCCTCAAAAAAAGCCAGAGAACAATGGCTCCCGCGCATCTCCCAAGGCTCTGGACTAGGGGCCAGCAGAGGGCCTCGGCCGGTCTCACACTGTGAAGATAATCTCCTCAAGGAGCAGGCTAATTAGGCTTCAGCTCCTTCACTCGTAGCTAAGACTGTTATCAATAAGCCTGACACTACTGGCAATTAAAAAGGCTTTCCTATTTGCTGCTTGTTTTAATTGCTTAGGGTCAAAATGTTCATTAAAAAATTAGAAAATAGAGATAAACATAAAGAGGAAAGAAAAAAAAAAAAAAAACAATCGTCATAATCTCCCTAATCATGTCTAACTGTTGTTAAAATTCTGAAGTCTCTCCTTCCAGATTTTTCCATATTGCATTGACAGTTTTTATTAATTAGAGATAAAAATAAGTTTTTCTTAAGAGTTGAAAAAGTAAATAAAGTGGAGAGGGGAGAGAGGAGGGAAAAGGAAGGAGGGAGGAGAGAGGAGGGAGGGAGGAGGAGGAAGAAAGGAGGCAGGGAGGAGATGAGAGGAGGGAGGAAGAGGAGGAAGGAGGGAGGGGAGGAGGGAGGAGGAGGAGGGAGGAGAAGGGAGGGGAGGAGGGAGGGGGCACGGGAGCTGGGTTTTGGAAGCCCACCATGGCATCTAGCCCAGGGGCAGCTAACTTTCTCTGCCAAGGGTCAGCTCATCAACACTTCAGGCTTTGCGGGGCACATGGTCTCTATAGCAACTGCCCAACAATGCCCCCGTAGCCAGAAAGCCTTCTTGTCTGCAGGAGACTGCTCTCTCATGAGTGACTAAAACCATCATGTTTGATCGTAGACGCCATGACACAGTTTAGGTCATCTCTGCCATTTAAAAAATCAGGAATATAATAAATTGAATCTAATGCTGATTATTTAGCCCTTATTTCTTGTTAGTGTGTTCCCTCTCATGCAATTCATTTTTTATTTTAAGCCGTAAACACGCAGATCATGTATACATTAGTGCATTTATAGGGTACAACATGCTGATTTCATATAGAATTAGGAACGCTTACATCACACTGGCTAATATAGACCTCATCACACAATTCATTTGTCCCCCTCTCAAGATAAGAGAAACTAGCATGCAGCTGCCCGTGGCCCTGGCTGATGGAGGGGAAGGGCAGAGAGGCTGAGGGCCGGGCCTGCACGGGGCGGAGCCGGCAGCTGCGCACATCTGCACACGCCTGCAACCCACTACCTCAGGCCCATGGCTTTGCTGTTCCTGCTGCTTTTCTCATTAACTTCAGTTTGGCCTTGCATTGTGCGCCAGTTTTCCATGGCTCTGATTCCTGGTCTTATTAGGATGAGGGTACAACGAACCAACAGAGTAAACTGTCAGAATCAACTGAAAGGTTGACAAAAATCATGAGGCTGAAGTATATTAATAATCACAAGCCCGGAAGGCTGCTGCATGCTACTGTATTAACAACACTAAAACCCCCCAAAAATCAACAAGTTAAACACGACAAATATTAAGAGTAGCATAATCCTCAAGAGAGAATGAAGGTATTTAATGTGCATGCTTAGATTTGCAGTTTTCTAAGATGACTGATTAAGTAAAACATCTGTTGTCAAAGAAAATGTCCTCTGCTTTCAAAATCGAAAATTCTACCCAAAGCTAGTATATTCTCACAGGCACTTTTTAAAACTCTTCTCATTATTATTTTCCCTTTAAGTTCTGGATATATCATAATTTCCCCTGCAAGTCAAGAGATCTTGACCTCGTCACAGTGAATGTATCAGTACATATTGTTCTCAAATAATTTTACTCCAAAAAAGTAAAGGAAGAGTAAGCTGATCTTACCACTTCAGAAGCGTGCGTTTTTGATCCTGTCTATAATGCAGGCTATATTTAACCACAGTTTGGGGATTTGGCTTGGAATTTTTTTCTGGAAAGAATACTGTGAAATAATTTCCCACTGGTTGGTAATGATGCTTAATGTGAGAAAAATGAAGGTGTTGGATAGCATTTGAGGGATTCATGGTCATGTGTCCATACTCAGCAGTGAGGTACTGAGGCCCGACTCCATGCCAGATCAGGGCATGGATTCAAAGTATCCATGAATCAGGAATACCGGGAGACAAGTCCCTCCACCTCCCACAGTCTCAGGCTTCCTGTTTCTTCCTCCTCATGCTCCTGCTCCCCAAGATTTCCTCAGTAGACCGGCCCCCAGGACCTTCCTGCTCCCCGAGATTTCCTCAACAGATCGGCCCCGGGACCTTCCACTGGACTGTGATGTCAGAGACCAGGTGGACCCTACAGCAGCTGTCCCCTGGTACTGTTTTAGTGTCTTTATGACCCTTGCTGTTACCTAAAATTATTCTGTGTTACAGTTTGGATGTCTGCCCCAATAAATTTACCAATTTATTATGTTCCTGATTTTTTAAGTGGCCGAGGATCCTCCTCTCTTGAGGAAGCAATCAACACACACACAGACACACAGACACCCCCCCGTACTGTCACACACTGCCACACACTCCCAGAAACACAAACACAAAGACACTCCCTCACACTTACACACACACACAGTCATGCACACTCTCAGACATACACATACACAGAAACACCCTCCACACGCACGCACACACACACAGATACCCCCCATAGTCTCACACACACTGCCAGAAATACACACAAAGACACTCCCTCACACACACTCACCACACAAACACACACACATACTCCCTGTCTTTCCAGATGGCCACAGGTATCAATCTGGTGAGATCTTCTGAATCAATTTTTTACACACTGACTCAATACAGCCCTGGCTCTTAGGTGTCATCATTTTATACAGAGGGATACTACGCCATCTCTATAGTTCTGTACTTTTTTTTTGTTGTTACAGTAAGTCTTACAGATTTCTTGAGGTCAACATGTACGTCTCGTTTTTTCTTTTTTCTTTGCAGCCTTGTTACAGCATGAACTCAACATGCTGGTTTCACTATTTTCCTATTTTTTGCATTTTGGGTGTTTCCAAGCTTTCGCAATTACAAGAGATGCTGGAGTGACCATCTTTCTACATGGCTCTTTTGAAATTGTTTGAGCATTTTCTTCAATTAGTCAAAACTGGAATTGTTGGAACATAGGATGACTACATTCCATTTAAGAAATACTGTCAAGTTGCCCTTCAAAGGAGATGTATCAATTTACATTACACCCTAGGAGCATATAAGAATATCTAATTCCCATCACCCCAGGAAACATTAGATTTTCTAACTATTAAAATCTTTGATAGGGCGAATGCTATACATCTGATAAAGAACTGATAACCAGAATCCACAAAAAACTCAGGCAAATCAGCAAGAAACAGCCAGATAACCTCATTAAAAAGTAGGCAAAAGACATGAACAGCGACTTTTCAAAAGAAGATATACTAATGGGCAAGAAACTCACGAAAAAATGCTCAACGTCTGTAACCACTGTCGAAATGCAAATCAAAACCACACTGAGATATCACTTAACTCCAGTGAGAACGGGTCATGAAATGAGATGCTGGTGTGGGGTGCGGAGGGAAAGAACTCTAATGCACTGTTAGTGTGACTGCAAACTAGTGTAACCTCCATGAAAAACTATATGCCGTCACCTCAAAGAACTACAAGTTTGATCCAGCAATCCCACACTACTAGCTATATATCCAAAGGAAGAAAAGGTCATTTTATAAAAAGACACCTGCACTCAAATGGTTATAGCAGCACAACTCACAACTGCAAAGATACAGAAATAACCCACGAGCCCACCATTACATGAGGGGAACGATAAAATACGGCATCTTCACACTATGTAATGTTACCCAGCCATGAAAGAAAATGGCACTCCGGTATCTTCTGTGACAAATTGGATGGAACTGGAAACCATTCTTCTAAGTGAAACATCACAAGAATGGAGAAACGAACACACACAAACTGAAGCTATCCAATCAACATTTAAGCGCACATAGACAAGTAAATCTCAATGAAATCCAAGTTGTGTGGGCGGGGGGGAGTGAGGGGAAATGCCCACCTGTTGGATGCAGTGCACGTGATGTGGGGGAAGGGCACCCTTATAAATTTGACTTACTCTGTCAAAAACTAAGTATGTAAACAAAACGTGTGCCCCCTAATATTCCAAAATAAAAACAAACAAAAAAATTTTATATCCTATTATCCAGCATGAAAGATTTTTCTGGAGATTAAGTGAGATCATTCATGTATTCATTCCATCATTGACTCATCATCCATTCAGTAAATATGCTTTGAGGGTTTACTAAAAAAAAATAAAATGTTTGATGATGTGATAGGTAAAAAAATCTTTGTTACCTATATACTTGAGTATAAGCCGAGGTTTCTTGGCACAAAATTTGTGCCGAAAAACCCGAACTCGGCACAAATTTTGTGCCGAAAAAACTCAGCTTATACTCGAGTATATACGGTATTTTGATTTATATTTCCCTGATTAATTGTGTAGTTTAGCTGCTTTATGTGGGTTTATACGTCACAGGGAATTTTTTTTTTTTCCTGTAAATTTCTTAGTCATAGTCCATGCACTTTTACCATGAGGCTTTGTAAGTAACGGGGGCGTGGAGCATCAGTGTTCTTACTGTATCTTCTGGGGAAGGTCTTTGGGTGTCATTTTTAGGGTGTAGTTTTGTGGGAGTCAGGGATTTATGCCGCCAGTTATTTGCATTTGTTTATTTTGTTATTCCTTTGTATTATCACATCTATCTGTGGATTTGGTGGGTGGGATCATTATTTTCCTAGTTCTTGCATTTTGGGTGTTTCCAAGCTTTCACAAAAAATAATGATATAGCTTATGCTGGCTTTGCCATTTTGAATGTATTGGCTTGCTAGCTGCTGTTGCTGGGAACAAGGAGAATTGACCTATGGTCTCTTGGCAACCCCAGATGCTGACGTTCAAATTCAGGGATGGAAAGTAAGATCAAAAGATAGACTCTCTCATTACACTCCTAGTAAATGGACAGTTTAGGGAAAGAATCATTCTGCCCTCACTGCCTCAACAGTGGGGAACAAATCAGTAACAGGCTCAGCCTTAAAGAAACGTGTGCCTACTGCCTCCATCACCTTCTGCTCCTTGGACTGTGGCATGTATCATAGAGAATATGGAAAAGCGGATGGTACAGCAAGGCTTCTCCATTCAGTAAGGCTGGGGAAAGCCCAGCGTCAAGGGTCCCATTAGTGACCCTAAAAGGATGCACATGAATACAGGCCTAAGGATGCTCCTGCAGAGGGGACAGCTGCAGAACTGGTATTTCTCTTTCTTGTTAAATGATGAAAAGTGATATTAAATATTACACTTGACTCAAGCTCTTAGCAACTCCATGCATGTGAAAGCATCCACACGTACTAATACAGAAAGGCTGAGGTGTGGACATACCACAAATAACAGATTTTATTTCTGCATTTTAAAGAGTCCCATTGAACATTTGCATAAGCACTCATACTTTCAGGAATTACCTGTGTTCCAGGAATGGTGCCTCTGATGACAGAGTGAATCACAAAGCCTGATAAATCATCATCTGAGTGCTGCTGGCTACATTTCCAATTGGCACTCAAACTTTAACTTGCCCCAAACCTGACTTATTTTACCTAGTCACCTAACAGCATTTGGTTTCTGGATGCTGGCTCTATAATAATTTTAATAGTGTCTGAACTAAGATGCTAGATTTTATTTTTCTTCAAAGTTTATCATGTAGGCTGCAGAAATATGAGCACTATCTAATAATTCTGGGAACAATTGTGTAAGTGAAGGTCTGATGATTACTAGAATTTACCACTGTTTCTCAAAATAACAATGCAAACAACTGAAGTTTCATTGTGGATAAATTTTTACAGGATTAAAAATTTTGATTAACACAAACCTTTCAATAATTCAACAACCCAAGTCTCTGAAATTATACAGACAATGCGTAGGGTAACACTAGGACTAGTCCACCAGGTCTGAGATTAACTGAAGGAAGCAGACTCAGGACAAACAAAGTAAGAACTACATTACTTGGTGCCTCATAAAGTGAGGAATCAATTATTTTCAAAAATAGTATCAGTTAAATATTTAATTAGATTACGGGAGGGTTGATGGATGAGAGATGCAAAAACAATTTGCTAAAGAGACAGGCAGGGCAGAGCCTGAATCTTTTAAGTTTCAAATTTCAAAGACACCACCAGGGTCCACAAACAGTCCCCTTGGCCATTCTGGATGACCACGTGGCACCCTTGCCCATTTTCACAGGTTGTGACGGTCACTATGTTCACAGGGAAAAGAGCTCCCAGGGCTTCAGAGGTACCTGGGGTTCCTTCTGAACCTCAAGGTCATAGGGAGATCAGTGAACCTTAATTCTTAGTTTCCTCACCCATAAAATGAAGCAAATTCTTTACTTGCAGGATTGAAGTGAGCACTGAGTGAGATAATTTTGGCATAGATTACAGCACTGTGCCTGGCGCCAAGTGTGATGCACGGGGACTAGTCTCTGTACAACCCTCAGTCCTTGCTCTTGAGATTTGATCTACCATATGCTTCCAGCACAGAAGCTTAACCACAGAAGCTCTGAGTTTTCTCCTTTCAAATGAAATACACTCCACATTTACTTCAGCATGTTCAGCGACCGTTATACTGGGAGAAGGCGGTGCAGTATAGAGCTGGAAATGAGGGCGTTGACTCTACAAATCAGAGGGTGTGAAGTCAGTTGAGGTCTTGTCAATGTGCACCTTGTAAATCTGGGTCCCTGCTACGAGACACTAATTCCTGCAGAGAGGGACTGAAATAAAATTCAGTTCACTTTAGATAGTAGAAATGAAATTCCTTCTATGTAAAAACAGCATCCCAGTGGATTCAAAGATATGCCATGTCATTCACTGTGTTTCTGGAGACTCTGTTGCTGTTAAGAATTCTGAGGCCCCAAGGCAGGGTAAACACACAGATTAAATGTGAATAATAATACACATCCATTCATTTCTTACTCATGGAAACAAATCTGCCAAAGTAACTCATGTGAAAACATCTGATGTGTTATCTGGCACACAGCAGGTGCTTAATAAGTGTGAGCTTCCCTTTTTGTTCCTTTTCCTAAGGACTCATCCATGTGGTCATCTTGACCTTGAATATAAGAATGTCCCTCTGAGAGCAATATTTGAATATAATTTGTAATAAAGATAACAAATTCATCACTTACAAATAATCTATTTAGGTAAATGCTTCTCTGCTTAGTTGATTTACATGAGTCACATTTCCAAAGTGAGAATATTGCACCAGAACAAAAAAACCATGACATAGAAATTTGATGTGAGAGGCAAAAACAAAGATAATAACAGAGATGACAGAAACAAGGAAGAAAAGAGATACAGACAAGTGTATCTGTCCAGATGCTGCCCTGCATTCGGACAGCTCTCCCAAGCAGGAGTCATGCTCATTTTCTGAAACTAAGAAAACAAAATTTAGGTTTACATTCTTTTCCATTTGGTGAAGCTCTTCTAGTTCTAGATCTTTGTTTGGCTCTTCCGAAGTAGTGGTGTCAGTCACCATGAATGAAGAGTAGGCTCGGTTTGTCGGGGATGGTGACACTAAGTCAGGATGGAGCCGAGGGAATGAGTGCTTCCTTGGTTCCTTTCCTCAGCTGCCAGATCATTAGTGATACACAATGATCTTTTCATGTGTCCAAAGAGAGAGGGAGACAGCCACACGGGGGACTGCAGATGGTCATCAGTTCCAGAAAGCCCGTGGAACCACCAGCTAGTTATAGTGTCCCTACAACTGGACTCTTATTTCCTTGTCCTGGACAAAGGGGGGGAGGGAGCATAGCTTGGATTTCCAAGCCCTGTGACATGAGTGTGTTAGTTTCCCAATTGTTACTCTGAGGACTGCATTACCCATGGAAGCACAAACAGGGGCCTGGGCACGCAGAGGGAGCTGAGGCTGCCACCTTTCTCCCTTCCTGCAAATCACAGCACAAACCTCACCATAAATAACAGGGCCTAATGTGCTCACAAGAAGGAACTGCTTCTCTATAACAAGGCTGCGTTGGAAGCAGCTCAAAATGAAGAAATATTCAAACATCTAATTATTGATCAATGACAGATGATCTGACTGATGGCAGAGTCAGTCTTTGGCATCACTTACTGGATTCTCTCAGAGGTATGATCTCTCCCCACACTCTCACTGTCATCATCCTGTGCTGATGGATTTACTTCCAAGTGAGGGAAAGGTCGACCTTGTGTGTCTGTCTTTCACAATGTAACACGTGGCCATCAGAACATGGGTCGCTGCATGGGCTTTGATTCCTAACTGACTTCATGATGTTGATAAAGGAAGCCAGTAATTTTCCATGAGGTTGGCTGACACTCTGCAAAGTACAAAGATGTTTGGCCTTTCTTTGTTTTAGTAAGATGTGGTATATTAATTGCTCTGTATCACTATCTGCTTTTCTATGAATAGCAAGATTTTTTAAATAAGAAAATAAACTTCTGTACCTAAGAAAATGATCCTGAACATATCATCTTATTAAAATAGATTTTAAAGATTATTAAATAAACTAATAATTGGGGCCTCTAGTATTCCTGAGGAAGATATCCATCATCACTTATCTTTGCTATACTTACGGGAATTTCTGTGAGTAAAAAGTTGTGTCTCGTCATTACAGTATGAGGATTAGTGTCTTGACAATATTTTCAACATGCTAAAAGATGCTGGAAAAGATTTTGGCAATTTGGGAAGTGTATATCTGTTTAAACTTCTCTCATATCTCAGCAGGTGGAGCTAAGACAATTATTTTTCTTCCTATCCAAATATAAGAAAAAAAAAGTTCTACAGACATAGGAATTTTAATCACAGAAAATGAGTGATTCCCAATATGGGACCAGTGATAATGGCTCTTCTGTAGCTAGTTAATGTTACATCTCTATTTGGCTTCTTTTCTTCAGTAAGATCCACTTGACCTGGACTGCCCTCTTACTCTGTGTCAGGGACTCTGCCAGACCACAGCTGCACCTGCTAACGTTGAGAGGAAGAGGGGCTTGTCACCTCCCCCACCTGAATACAAGTAACACATATGGCAGGAGAACCAGACTGCATGTTTTCTGTACAAATTTATGGGTAAAATATTGTACACATCGCTTTAAATAACATACAAGTAATAGATGCTCATAGTTTAAAAAAAAAAAGCAGAGGAAAAAAAAACAAACAAACCTGGAGAGATTTTTTTTTCAAGTGCCTATTTGTTTATCTTCTGGTGGAATTCTTTTGGGCTTTTGTACCAAGCAACTCATTCTTGGGTGAGGGGTGAGGGGCAATCTTGCCCACTATTGTGATAATACACAGTCTGCTGGGCATGAGGTTAAATGGCCTTATTAGTTCCTAGGTATATTTTTTTCACAAGATAAACAGGCCAAGCCAGATAGAAACCTATTAGCAGGACAATATTTTGCATAACAAATATCTGCAAAAAATATGCAGTAGTATATACTTAATAAACCCTCACACACTGGCCCCTCCCCTGCAAAAAAAAAAAAATAACCATGGAAGTCTAGAGTCTATCTGCACTATACCAACATAAAACCTAGATACACATCTAAGGCCTCTGAAATCTAACACCCAAACAAGATGAATGAGATAAACAGAAGGAATTAATTAGGATAGGACAATTATTCTTCCTTTGTCCAACTCCTCCCCCCATGAAATACAATTTATTTTGCTATGATTCTCAAATTTAGCTTAAGCATCTGAAAATGTGTATCACTGCTCTTTAGTGAGGAAGGCTTCATTACTCATGGTGACATCCGTACTTTTCCATGTGCTGAGATATCTTGACACTGATAATAACACAAGTAACCCTAAAAGGAAACCAAGCTTTACATAAAACCTAAGGTCAAAAACAAAGAGAAAAGAATCTGCCTTTTAAGAAATTCTTTGAATAAAATGCCTTATTTCTTACTAATTAAACATGAAAGATATTTTTTCTGCATGTGAACCTAAAGTAATAGTCAAATAAACTGTATTTTTTAAATGAATCATTATTACATTTAGTTATCAGACATTGGAAATGTGTCTCCACTTAGAAGAATAACCAATTCAAACATGTTCTTCAACTTTAGATACTGAGACCATTTCCCATTCCTTTTCACCCAATCCAGTTTAAATAGCCATACTTTTGTAATCTGACTCACTGAGATGCCCAACTCAGATGGGATGTGAGTCAAAAGGAGTTTGTGATTATAAGAAAAGCACTAACCTAAGAATAGGGGGAAGGGGGAGGGAGGGAAAGGAGGGGAAGGGGAGGGAGGGAAAGGAGGGGAGGGAGGGAAGGAGGAGGAGGTAGGGGAGGAAGGGGAGGGAGAGGGAGGGGAGGGGAGGGGGGTGATTGGTGATTACACCTGCGGTGCATCTTACAAGGGTACATGTGAAACTTAGTAAGTGTAGAATGTAAATGTCTTAACACGATAACTAAGAAAATGCCAGGAAGGCTATGTTAACCAGTGTGATGAAAATGTGTAAAACAGGCTGTAAAACCAGTGTATGGTGCCCCATGATCGCATTAATGTACACAGCTATGATTTAATAATAATAATAAAAAAAAGAAAAGCACTACAACTTGAAAATTAAAAAAAAAGGTATAATATATTCCAGGTAAAACTCATGATGACTTCGCTCTAAGGCTGTCATGTTCTGATGTGTTTTCTTGTTGGGAAGATTAAAAGATGGAGTGTCGGTGGCGTGACAGGAATAACCTGCAGTGGACCTGGCCATGGGGTTGCATCACTCATGCAGACAGTGGCTCATGACAGAACCAGGCGTGTAAACTGCTGGGTAGGCCCACCGCATGGTTGATTACCTTTGCTGCTGCTTGCAAACCTAGTTAACTGTGCATAGTAACCACAGGCATTTCTCAACACAGTTTTCTGAAATTAGGTTAAGATTTTATACATGTGACATTAAATGAATTCACTTATTTTGAATTTAAAATAAAGTATAAAAGATTGAAAAAGAAATATATTTATTTTCAGCACATATTTCCTTGCATTGTGTACATTGTGTATGCATCTTCAGGGTTTGTTTTATGAAATATGAAAGTGGATGACCCACATAAAGAATGCGGAGAACTCTGAGCAAGGAAGTGGGGATGGCAAGTTGCAGGGTGAAGGGGATGGCCGGTGAATCAGACGTTCAAATCTCAGAGATAAACAGAGACTGCAGAAGACGGAGAGATACAACTGAAACTGAAGCACAACTAAACAAAAGTTTGAAGGATGAATAAGAACGTGCTAAAATTAGCCTGGAAGAAAAATTGTGAGTGTAACTACCTGGTGAACATATACACATCATATATATATATAAATAACAGTGATGGCTCGATAGAAAGGCACACTTCTTATTAGGTACACCCATTGTATTGAAAGCTGAAAGGGTTTTATGGGCTATTTGTGCCCAGGCGGTTTGTATTGTCTAGACCACCTGGTTTCCTAATTTACCCCGTATCTGGCCTCACTCTCACTTGTTAGCAGGGTGCACATTTAATTAGCCTGAAGAGGATTTTTTAGAGGGCAAATGGTGAACTCTGATGTTATCCTCATATTCTCCCTTTCAAGCCACTTGAACTTCTCAGTAAAGCTTGCCCTTCTAAATCAGAAAATGTTGCTAATGAAAAAAATTAATTTTTATCAAATCGGTAATGAAACACTTACTCAACATTAGTTAAACATATGAGGTTTTAGTATCAGAAAGATATCAAATGGTTAAATTTCACCTCTCCTACCTACACAGGGATATAAATCTGAATTTGATCCAATTTAGGACAATATGAATTTTTACATCTTAAAATTAACAGGAAACCCTATGGAATCTCTTTATATGGAAAAGTACAAAAATAGGCCAGAAGTACAAGAACTGAGTAAGATGATTTCTTGAAATCCTTTATAGGTTAAGAATTTTATTTTTTTTATTGTTAAAATGGTCATGGTTTGTGAATCCTGACTTGCAGTCCTGTTGTACAAACAAGACCCAAGTCTAACCTTCTTCAGATATGAAAGGCCACAGCACTTGCATTTCTGGGGACAATAAGATGGAATGTCACTGGTAGTATACTTTGGGAATGATTACTAAACTACCCAGAAGAGAAAACTTCCTCAACTTCTGGCTGATGCTTTGATCACACGACTTAGTATGAGAAAATTGCCAGAATATAATATCATACCAAAGGAAATTCAGTTTGCTTACTTGAAACAAAGCCTGATCCCAAAGACAGAGAATTTTCAGTCATTGTCATCTCTGTTGAACATTTCTTTCCAAAATTCATGACTTAAGGTCAGTAGATCATTTAATACTCCTGCTTACTATGGTTAGAATTTGGCAGGAGAAAGAGATGTACATATATTTCAAAGGATATAACACAGGACAAGCAAATGCTTATACCTTTGAATTCAAGTTTGTCTTCAAAGAAGGAATTTCTTCTTTTCTATTGTAATAAATATTAAAAACTACCTTTCTTGTACTAAAATTTCATTTATGCCCACATGCACATAATAAACACAGCAAACAAATGTACCATGAGGAAAGTTTATGCCAAGTTCACCTGGCCATGTTTTCCAATCAGCCTTCCAGCCAGTGAACCGTAGGCATCTAGATGTCTGCAAACTGTGTTCATTAATTTACACAGTACTACACCTCAGTTTTTCTGCAAATTAAACAACTGAAAGTAAACTGAAGCATGCACCTACATTGCTAACATTTTTAAGACAATACAATGTTCCTAAGAAAACAAAAAATCATGCTTAAAATTGGCTTCTAAAATGTATTTACGTAGTTTTAGTAGCAAAAATGCTCTTGATATTTGTTGAGTTTGGAGAATAATGACTCCTGTCCCTGTATATTTGCTCAGCATATATTGCATTATTCCCCTCTTTTACATGTGGGTTATAAAAGATCAATGGAAATTTTTGTTTTCATATTTAAAATTCATTGAAAATATGCAATAACGTGAAACTAATGACACAGGTTGAGAATCCCAAATTCCTAAATTCAAAATGTGAAATGCTCCCAAATCCAAAACGATTTGAGCACTGACATGATGCTCACCAGATTTTGGGTTTTGAATTTTCAGATTTTTAATGCTTAACTGACAAGTATATTTCAAAATTCAAAAAATTCTGAGATTTCAAACACTTCTGATCCCAAGCACTTGTAGTAAGGAATACTCAACCTGCAAATACCCCAGGAAATAAAGTGCACTGCGTAAGATGGTGGGACAGGGCCAGTGCGAGTCTTTTCGCTAATTCAAAGCAGAATCTTATCAATCACCCAGAAAACCTTTCTTGAGCTATGTTGACACTTTAAAGGCCCTGAGGGAAGCAGTCCTCAAATTAGGTTCTAGGTCTAGTTTCAATGTTTGCTTACTTCATGATTTGAGCAAATAATTTAACCTCTTTCTCTTTGTGTTTTGACTCCTCACCCATAATATGGGGCAATAAACTCTATGGGCAATCACCTTTACTAAAAATAGAAACACTAACCGGGTGTTGTGGTGGGCACCTGTAGTCCCAGATCTGGGGTCAATGATACTTATAAAATGCCTGGCACACCCTAGCCAGTCACTGGATATCAGTTTTTTTCCTTCACCGCCCTCTCCATTTATCCTTCAGGTTATATAGAATTTGAGAAAAGACAAAACAAGTTAAGCTTTTTTTTTTTTTGGAGACAGAGTCTCTTTGTTGCCTTGGGTAGAGTGCTGTGGTGTTATAACTCACAGCAACTTCAAATTCTTAGGCTTGAGCAATCCTCCTGCATCATCTTCCCAAGTAGCCAGGACTACAGGTGCCAGTCACAACACCTGGCAAATTTTTTTTTATTTTTAGTACAGACAGGGTCTTACTCTTGCTCAGGCTGGTCTCAAACTCCTGGGCTCGAGGGATCCACTTAACTTGGCCTCAAGTTAAGCTTTTCTTTACAAAATGGTTGGCAAAGGGTAGTTCTTGGTTTCTTTAGGATGTATTACAAGGTCATAGAACATTTTAAAGTTTACTACAGTGTGAAGAAAACACTGCCGACTGACATTTCAGGTACTCATCATTAGGTCAAAGTAGTAAAATCAAATTGATATTAGAGCAGGTGCTGCATCAGCTGTTGAACAGGCGACCCCACTGCAACAACAGGGCCAGAGACTGAGCTACAGCGACTCAGCTTGGTGTCTGCTTTTTAATGACTGAGACGGGAAAACCAGGGTTGGAAATGACCGCCTCTCCCCACAGGTGTTTGCGCTCCAGTGTGGCCCCGGTAAGAATGTTGATTCCACACAGCGAATGCTTCCTACCGCAGGCCTGCAAACCACGACGACATTTTGTCACCTGTAGCATCTCAGTCCAAAACCAGGACCATTCTATTACACGTGTTCATACAAAACTGGTAAACATTTTGATCATCATATTTAGATTTGTATTGTGTAGAATCACTTGCTAAGGGCTATAAAAGGCAAAATTCAAGTCTTATAATACTCAAGGCGCTCCCTGAGCACCTGGTGAACTCAGGCCTGTGCGCTGACCGGCAAAGACTGAAGAGATGATAAATGTGTATCAATTTGATTGTGTGGAAATTTGTTCAGCTGCAGCAAGAGAGAATGAATATGATGACTAAATTTCTTAAAAATTTAACTGAAAGTTCTTGGCATGGTAAGTTCTTTATGGTAAGACTTAAAAACTGTTGCTTCTATCACTTGATGCTTCATGAATCGCAGTGAACTCAAGGCGTCTCCCAAGTGCTTGCTACTGAGCTGAGTTCACAGAGTACTTACACTAATCTACTGAATTGAATATTTTCCTTACTTTTTACCAAGTTTCATGTGTTCCTGTCTTAAGTACCTGTACCACAAGGATGATGAACCTAATAGAAATAAATGTCATTATCAGAATCTGAACATGGATTTGGACAATAATTTTTTCCTTTTAATGGAACCCAAGCTTGTAAACAAAGTTTACTTGGAAAAATTATTTTCTTTTTACAATGGGAGGTGGTTTTTAGAAATACAGATAAGTGCAAAAAAAAAAAAAAAAAAAAAAAAAAAAGGGCCCAAAACCAACCCCCGTGGTCCCTCTGGCCGCGGCGGCCCCCGTCCTGTTAGGGTGCCACCACCAGCACACGGCCCCAGATACAGAAGTATTTTTAAAAGATGGCT
>CAUYPK010129057.1:0-17180 GCA_963574355.1 Loris lydekkerianus | reverse complement strand
ACTGTGTTTCTCAGATCTTTGAGGACTGCAACTTCTTGTCTCAATGTGTCAAAATCTTTGGTCATTTGATCTTTGAATTCATTGAATTCTTGAGACATCTTTTGGGTTACTGCTTGGAATTCTAATTTGATCTTATTTGCTGTCCACATTCTGAATTCGATTTCTGACATCTCAGCTATTTGTTTGTGCATGGGATCTTGTGCTGTGTTCCCCCATTGTTTTTGGGGGGAGTTGACCTACTCTGATTATTCATATTGCCAGAGTGTTTCCCTTGATTTAGCCTCAGGATTGTTTTTCACTGTTTCCTCTGACCATCCTCAGAGTTGGGGAGGTGTCTGTCCAAGATTAGCCCCCAGCGGGATCACTCTATTGTTGCTGGATTTTGTTGGGAGAGACCCTGTGTACCTCCTCTGGGGCTGCCCCAGCCAGGGAGTTTTGGTTGTGGGAGCAGCTCTGGAGTGTGACACACCTGGATCCAGCAACAGGGCAGGGGGTGGTGCACACGGTTCTGGGAGTGCCTGGTGCCCAGGAACTTTGGCACAGAGGGCCCAAGGGTCCAGCAGTCTCTGGCCAGGAGAAGGGCTATGGAGGGTACATGGCTACCAGAGTCCCTGGCCAGATGAGTGGGCTGGTGTGGAGGCAGGAAGGGTACAGGAGGGAGGATGCAGGATTGTGGTCTCCCAGAGTTTCTGTTTAGGGCGTGGGGAGACTCGGCTGGGGTAGTGGGTCCTGGTGCAGCTCTTACCAGGGTCGGGAAGGAGCAGCTGTTGCTGAGGTCCTGGATGGTGCCGATCGCAGGTCTCAGGGGTGCTGTTCCAGAGGTCCAGGAAGGTGCCCATGGCGGGTCCCAGCACAGCTCTTATGGAGATCCAGGTGGGTGCCAATCGCGAGTCCCAGCGCAGCTCTTCCGGAGGTCCGGGAGGGTACTGATCACCAAGTCTAATACTTCTTAATGGAACATTCCAGGCAGGCATAAGTAATCAAAGTAATATGACATGTAAGGTGACGCTATTAGCGCTTCAGACTAAACTGTATGTTCTAGACCAGTGGTTTTCAATCTTCCTAATGCCCTGATGTATTTTCAGTATTACAAAGGGGTCGTGACCCACAGGTTGAGAACCACTGCTCTAGACCAATATTTTTCTACCATTTTTATCTTATGGCACACTTGAACCTATATAGTTAAACTTCCTTGGTACACTTAAATTATACTGATTAAATAAAAAGGTAAAAAATATATATACTTACCATGCTTTGAACATTTTTTGAAAATAATTTAATTAATCTTTAAAAATTTTCACAGCATACTTAAGATCCTCTTATGGCATACTGGTTGAAAATCAGTGCCCTAAATACATAAAGGATCTTGAATTATTGATTAGTTAATTGATTTTCAAATTGTATTATCTCAGAGCTCCAGCAGCTCTTTACAAACTCAGAAGTCAAGATAGGGCCATAGCAGGGGTGAAGGCAATGGGACTTCATTCTGCTTGCCTTCTGTTTAGCTAAAGCTGACACAGTGAAACCCACATTATATTGGGTCATATACATACTGAGAACATATAAGATATTTTCAAACTTTACACATTATCACATTTCATAAGGTGTGTGCACACACACACACACACACATATACACACACATATATATATATATAAATAAAACAACTTGCCCAAGATCACATAGACAGCCAGGGATAAGCACTGGGTCACAATGTGGATTATAGTCTAATTCTCAGCCTGATTTTCTTTCCATGTTTCAAATACATACTGGTTAAAATCTGTCAAATCACCTGGGTTCAAATTCCAGCTCTGTCACTTCCTAGAGCTTTGGAACTTACCCAAATTACTTAATCAACTGTGTCTAAATTTTTTCATTTGTCACATGGAGAATGATAATAATTGTAACTCTTTAGGTTGTTGGATGAATTAAATCAGTGAATGCATATAGTTCCTAGAATACCACCCAACACGAAGTGAGGATATTCTCACCATCATTGTCATCATCAGCATCTAGTCAGCATATTGAGGGTCAGTTTATTTAGTAGATGAAGAGGGAAGAATCCTGAATGGTGTCAGGATTGCTAAGCTATTCAACATCACTCATGATTTCTAACCGTCTATGCCTCTAGATAGACGGCCTCCTGTGCAGATAAGAAGGGGGGGGGGATGCTGGAATTCTCTTAGGGGAGAACAGATGTTTCACAAAAGCTCTGTATTCCTAGGTTCAGTAGAAAGAATGGAAGCTATTTCTCTTGGTTGTTGATTTTTTGGTCTTTAGTACCTGTTATGTTGCAATTGCTGTGCATGTATTAGGCATTTGTAGCAATATCACTTCCTTTGTTTGCACTGTGTCTACTCTTTAGTCAAGAAAAAGGAGGCATATGGAGGCTAAATGATTTTTCAGAGTTACCTTGAATCTGCTTGTTTTTAGTTGTTTTCATTTGAGACTTAATTTTATTTAAGGTAAACAGCTCCTGGGTATTCCTGTGAGAGACGGCCTGAAGAGCTGAATTTGCTTTTGTTCACAATTTTAATTCAGTTTTTCAGTTTCTCACAATAGATGTATTACCCAAATGGATGGGAGTTGAACAAAACAAAATTTTTATTTTTTTTAATTTTCCTCTGAGGTGGCAGGAGGCAAAGGCAAAACATAATCATAAGACACCATATAATTGAGAATAACAAAATGTATAGGCTTTTAATGTAACTCAATTCAGTTCAACTAGCATTACAGAGGCTTTATAAAGTCAACCTAAAGAGAAAAAGGAATGGTAAGATTGTATTCCTGCCAGGAAGAAGGGAGCTCTTTTGGAAAGATTTGGAAGAACCCAAAACTGGACTTCCTTGTGAAATTTTTTGACATAGATGAGATACTTATCTTGCTGAAAGGAGAATGTCAGAGGCCGCCACCATGAGCCTTACAAATTCCTGGTGGAAATGCAGCCCCTGAGTAAAAACAGAAGGCTAATGGTGTCAGATTGTTTTAGTTTCTCTGTCCACATCCCCTGATTCTCTAAGCATCCTCTATATGCATGGACCCCAAGGCACGTTCAGTTGTGAAGTCCTGTCTCTCCCAAATTACTTAATCATCTGTGTCTAAATTTCCTCATCTATCACATGGGGGATGATAACAATTGTAACTCCTTAGGATGTTGGAAAAATTCAGTCCAACTAGCATTACCAAGCCTTCCATTGGACTTGCAATCTTCTGAGGGCAAGAAACTGTCTTACATTCTCTGCTTCCTAGAACCGAGGGAGTGTCTTAACCTGCATCTTCTATATATACCTTGACCCATTTAGAAATTAATGAACCACTCTGTGTGAGGCAGCCCTTCTCACCATATGAGGTCCTTGGTCCAACCTCTGCAGGGTAGGAAAGCATGGAGACTTGCTCCATTTGAGAGATGTTCCCTCTGTTCCTAAAAGTCCTGCCAGCAATAGAGCTGGTTGGTCTTAAAAAGAGTCATGTATTTTCAGAGTTACCAGGCAGAATCCTTTAGTTATGATGCAGGGAACAAGATCTTTAACTTTTAGTTTTTGTAAGTGGAACAGTGAGAAATACATTAGGAAAGCATTTCATACTTAGAAAAATGTTAATCATGAGGATTAACCATTTAGGGAACAAACTCTCTGTTTTTTCCACAGGGATAGCCAAATGAGATCTTCGTACCGTCTAGTCTTTCTAGTTTTTCATTAGAGGATGTTTTTGAAGGGAAGGGTGGATGATAGAAGTTTAAGGACAAGAATCAATCAGAGGCAATCCATTCACATGTAATTATGTAGTATGTTTTGCCTGCATGGAAGTTCACATACAGTTTTCACTCCCTTTTTCAAGAATCACCTTCTTATGTAGCATACTTCCCATTCAGGCTAAACTAAGGGCTGCCTCCTCCTGGATGCCCTCCGTGGTTTTTCTAACTCAAATACACTTCTTCCTCATCTGAACACCTGTAGCATTCAGGAAAGTAAACAGTGATAAATTCAGAATATGAGTTTGCTATAAGACCTGTGATATCATAGCCTTTTGATTCTCTGGAATAAAACAGAATGTTACCTACTATAAATGTATGAGAGAGTTAAATCTCTTTCCCTCTCTCTTCATAATTAAAACATAGCTGACATTGATCTTGTAAAATGTATCCACGATGTGCTAAGCATTTTTTCATGCATAATCTTATTTAATCCTGATGCCATTCTTCAGAGGCATACACCAAGTTGTCAGCATTTCGCAGATGGAAAGCTGTGCTCTTGCGCTGTTCCTTGGACAAGACCCATCCACACATATTATAAATCCAGCACTTTCTAGTAGCTTCTGAATCCTTGCTCTCAGACACCACAGTGTGCTCAGGACATCTGTACCACTTCCATTTCATCTGGCATCTAGAGTTATTAAAAAGCCAATAAATGACGTGTGCCTGTAGTCCCAGCTACTCGGGAGGCTGAGGCAAGGGCATCACCTGAGCCCAAGAGTTTGAGGTTGCTATGAGCTAGGATGACACAGCACCCTACCCAGGGCACAGAGTTAGACTTTGTCTCAAAAAAAAAAAAAAAGTAAAAACACCACAATTGTTAGGATCATGTTTTGAGATTTCAATTTGTATGACAAATATCTTTATGAGTTTCATCATAGAAATCTCTACGACTGTATTCAGCCTCACTTGGAAGTAGCATACACAGTTCAAATATAAGACCATTTGCAAACGTGAGGCTTGACCCGAATGACATGCCCTGCCTGCCTTTGACAGCCACAGTTTCCCCATGACCTTCAGACACTTCTGCTTGGCTGCCAGACCTGCCTGATAACCTGATAGTTTAATTTCCTGGGGCTCCGTACGCGGGGTTCTTACCAGGCAGAGAGCACTGTATCACTCACCGTATCTTTATGTTTAAAAAAATAAAAGCATTGAGTCCAGCTAAAGACTGCAAGGCCCCCAAATTATAAGTGATTCTCAAAAACTAATTTTAGCGCCGCCTTTTTGTTAAATTGGACTTCTCGTTCTGTGCTGGGCAGTGGCAAGCAGGGAGAGCCAAGAAGCAGAATGAGTTTGGCACAACATCTTCCCGGCCACTGGCCAAGGGTTAGGTGGGTTTTGATTTTGTTTGAGGTGGCCTTGAATACACTTCATTGTTTTGTTTTTTCAAAGTGCCCAAATGAGAGAGTGAATAGTAAATGGCCAGGGAAAATGAGCCAGTGTGTGGGGATAAGCAGGAGTCCCCCCCACCCCCCGTGAGCACCTTTGATTACCAGGGCAGGGAGCTTTCTGTGACAGAGGCTGGTAGGAAGGAAGCAGGTTGTCATGTCAACACCTGTGGTTTCTTTGCATGTATTTACTGAAGCTTTGCACCGTGTGTTGGTGCTTTATTCTAGGAGCACATTACTAAGACAGTGCGGGTCCAAGAGCATCCCCTGTGGGCAGACAGCATGCTCCAGAGCCCAGCCTGGGCTCACTGCCTTTCTTCCTCTCTCCTCTCAGCTAGAAGTGGAAAACCAGGCCACTCTCAGCTTTCTCTGTGAAAAATGACAGAGAGGAAGGGACAGGCAGGCGGTGCTTAGAGAGTGCTGGGCAAGCTGGTCTCCCTACAGGGTCAGGGAATGGGGATGAGAAGGTCTGTTCCTTTCCTGCCAAGTTAGGCTGTGGCCAAATTATAGAGAAGAGGTAAGGAGTGGCTCTGATTTAGAACATCGTAGGCTTGTTTTGTTTGGCCTCAAGGTGTTTGGCCTGCATTATATTTTAAATTTAAATTAGTTGTCAATCTTAAAAACTCAGGAAGTTTTTACATTAAAAAAAATAGGGGCATTGGGCCCTCCATAGAAACTCAGAATGTCTTATCCCTGCATGTGTTTGCTGAACTGAACGGAGAAGCAGCGCCCCCTTCAAAGGGGTGAGAGTCTGCCTTTGATGATGGGCCCCACTGCTCCTCTGCCTCCTTTGTGGTTCTCAACCTTCAGACCTTGGGCCTGCCTCCATTTATCATCTTGCTCCAGCTCATTTTACTCCTATGCATGCCTTGTGTGGCTACTTAGGCATTTGAATGTATTAGAATAGTTGTAAAAGACCTTCTATTCTGCCATAGAAAGATATTTAGGCTCTGCCCCAAGGCACTTCGTGCTGATGGTGGTTTTGATGCAGGGAGGTATAACTCAGGTTTTACAGATGACCCTGGCTCCTTGTCTCAGATCTGTCCTGTTTCCAGTGCATCATCCATGTGGACCCTACTTGTGAAATTAGTGCAGCAGGAATACAGATGACAAGGAAGTGTCCCAGGCAAGTGGCATGGCCAGTGAAAAGAAGAGAAGAGACTCTCTTCACTTAAGGATTAGTGACTGACTGGATTTTATGAGTTGCAGAAGAAAGAAAAGTTTAGGGGCTTTGCTGCTTGGCAGATGAGATCAGATTGCTGATAGAAGGAAATCAATATTAAATATAATTAGATTATAGTTATCAAAGCAAGTGGACGTCACTCAAATATGGACATTTGAGAAGTAGGAATGCAGGGCACATAATGAATCATTTTCCATCAAAATACATTTCCTTGTTAAATTAGGATACATTTCATAAGTTAATGTGGGTAAAAAGTTCATGTAATATGAATAAGCCCCTTCCTAGACAGCAGATCTTGTAAAATTAACAATCTTTGTCTCATTCTTTGCTGTATTGTTAATACCCAACATGTAGCATAGTATGTTCACAAGAAATACTTACCTAATTCATCAATCAATTTAAAAAGGTGAATAAAGATAATTTAAAATACCTTTATTCTAAACTCAATTTTTATAAACGTTTTCCTTTATTTATCTCTTCTATTACTTCTGTTCCGTATTCTCTGACCCCTTGTATACATATAAGGTAATAATTGCATAGATAGATATATCTAATAAAACGTGTGGTTTTAGGTAATAAAAATTTCTTCACCTTTAATTTTAAAGTGATCCCTACTTTCCATTTTGACCAACTATTTTTAAATTCCATTAAAAGAATAATAACCATTTTTTAAAGCAAATTTTTGCAATAGTTTCTTCATGGAGACTCACCTGTAGTGTTGTGGTTTTTTTTTTTGTTTGTTTGTTTTTTTGCAGTTTTTGGCCTGGGCTGGATTTGAACCCACCACCTCTAGCATATGGGGCCAGTGCCCTACTCCTTTGAGTCATAGGTGCTGCCCACCTGTAGTTTTTTTAAAGGGCAAAATAATAGAAAGGACTGTCTTTCCTTGGATTTTGCAGGCAGTGAGGGTATCTTTTACAGCCAAAGATTTCTCATTGAGTGACAGCTGCTGTCATAAATTTTTTGGGTTAAGGACAGAGAAAAATGTTCAGCTATTGATATCTTTAGAAGATTTTATAAGTAATTACACAAGTTTTACAAATTTTGTATAAGTAATAAGTGAATGCATTCTTGTTGTCAAAATAATAAAGTTGTGTATAATAGAAAAAAAAAGAAAGGCCTCACTCCAATTCTAGGTCCTAAGTCCACTTCTTTCCCCAAAGTGATCATAGCTAAATTTTATATGTATCTTTGTCTTTTAAAATGTATTTTCTATTATACACAAACCTATCTATTTATTTATAAAGATAAGTTTTTATTAAAACAAATGGAATCTCATAGTATACATGATGCTAAATGATTTTTAAAAGGTCATGGGACAGTGCATCTTGGAGAAATTACCACATTGATGCATATATCACTACCTAATTGTTTTAGGTAGCAGCAGAGTACTCTGCCACATGTATGTATCTTAGTTTATTTAAAGTTCCCTAATTCATGGACATTTAACTTGTTTTTAACTTTTCACTTCTATTAACAATGCCACAATGAATATCTTTGTGCTTGTTGCTTTGTGAAAATAGTATATGAGCCTTATTCTAGAAAACATCCCTTGAATTAGAATTACTGATTCAAGACATGCACATTTAAACTTCGGATAGATATTTCAGATTTGCTCTTTTATAAAACTATGCCAATTTACTCTTTTGCCAGTATGATATAAAATTAATTCTTCCCTCTTCCCTTGCCTAAAGTAGATATAATTTTTTTTATAATTGTAATAATTTTTTTGTTACAAAACTATGAAATCTTAGTTGTTTTAAATGCCTTCATTAATTGCCCACAAAGTACAGCCTTGTGGGCTACTCAGAGCTCCCTCACCCTGTCCCTTGTGTCTAAGCATCACTCTGCCCTCCCGTTTCAGATGCTCACTACCTCACCTGCAGGATCCAGGAATGCGCGGAGACAACTCGCAGTGGACCCTTTGCCCGTTCCATTGACATCAGTTCTCTGGTTGTCCAGGATGAATATATCTTCATTCAGGTGAGTACAGAAAGTGCAGCTAACAGTGGAAGGAGAACTCATAAGTGAGGTTGGCTGCCTGTTTGGTAAATGAGGATGGCTCTCCCAAGGTTGTGAAGATGTGCAGCTGGGATGCTGCTCTTCTTTGCTTTGGGGACCCAGTCCCCTGGGAATAGCACAGTCATCTGCTGAAAGGGGAAGATACTATGGAGCAGTATCCTGTACAATATCTTGTACAGAAAACTTTAGTGGCCCCCGAATCCTTCAGGTGGATTGCCATTGCTGACCCCACAACTGTCTTGAAATGACTAGGTCTTGGGTGGGGTCTGAGTAATTTATCCAAGTCACATTCTATTTTAGTCCAAAGTGATTTCTCTAACTAGGTAACGAGAATTACCAATAAATTAAGCATCTCTAGAATTTCTTTTCTGGAAAAGCCTAGGAATTGTTTTCCCTCCCTTTCCAGTGCTGACTACCTCCTAAAATGTCCAAGTCCCAAATCCCTTACCTCCAAAATCAATTCTTAGGAGAAAACTAGGAGGGACCCACAGTTTTTTAGTAGGCAAGGGAAGTCTTCTCTGGGGTTTTGAGTTTTGTGACCTTTACTGTGTACTGAAAGGAATTCCTAAATAAAGCAAAAATAAGGAGAAGGAAAAGGCTGACAGGGTGTGCACCTGACAACTCACACTTGGCATTGAAATGCAACTTTGATTTTCCCCAATCTGCCTTTCCACCCTTCTATTCTCAGTTGTTTTGCAAACTACTTTCCACAAGAAAATTGAACTCTGAAACCTTGAGTTTGCTCAGACCTATAAACCTGAATGACCTTCACCTTCTGACCCCTGGTCTTTAGCCCAGATCAATCCCATTTCCTCTAGCAGACCTTCATGAATTTCCAACCTCAGGGTTACTCACCCTCCTCTGAACTCTTGCACCTTTTCAGGCATGTCCAAACTTTTTTTTCTCTGATGTACATTGGAAAAATAAGAGTTGTCATGGTTTGCACATTAAATACACAAACGCTAAGTAAAGCTGATGAACAACAAACAAATAAATAAATAAAAATAAAGTCCGTGCATACTTTTCACTATATCCAACACAGATAAGCAAAACAAATAAGCCTTGAATAATTTGCTTGTGGCCTGCTGGCCACTGGTGGACACTCCTGACCATTACTCTATCACACAAGCTTTTAGGAGCCATTACTTATTAAATCTCAATAGATTTGTCTTCTTTATAAATTGCATTTTACACTTTCTGAGAGTAGGGACAATATTTTATGCACACATTTCACCCCTCACTCTCAGCCCTAACAAAATGTGTTTGCAAATCAGGGGTGCCCAGCAATTACTTATTACATTGGTAGATTGAGGGTGCAGCAGTCATTTCTTCCTACAACTTAGTTGCATAGATTTTTGAGGCCTAGTAAGATACAGGAAAAGTAGGTAGCCACTCAGAATTGTCTTGAAAGAGGAAGCTTTTATGGACAAAGGGAAGAATATTAGAATGACTACAGATCTCTCTGCTGAAACTTTTAAAAAAATCTCTTTCTCAGCTTGATTAGAGGCCAGAATCTCAGAATTGTGTTTCTAAGTCGTGGCAGGTCAATGGCACTCTCATTTTCCTACACAGGATTTATTGGACACAGACACAGCAAAATATATAATGCTAGTCACTGCTCTTGGTGCTCCCCGGATTTCTGCCTGTTGCTTGCTTCTTTTACAGCCAAGGCTCTTTCCCTGAGCAGTACCATGGTTTTGAGTACCATCTCCCTGTTTTGATAACTCTCAAGTCAAGGAGCTGAGACCTCCACCACTTACTGCTAACCTGGATGTCTAATCACCATCTCAGCATCCCATTGTGGATGCTGGTAAAACAATCAACACGTCACACTTGACCCTGACAAAATTGGTCGCAGAACCCTGTAGGTCACTCAAAATAGGGGCCTGAAAGTCAGTCTTTGTCGCCAAATTAGATGAATCCATAGCCTCTGCTAATATCACTTACAATGATTTCTCTAGTGTTTCCTTTAATTCCATTGCCATTATTGTGGTCAGTACTCAAGGCTATTATCACTCTCTCTACTTGAGGGTTTTGTTGTTGTTGTTGTTGTTGTTGTTTGTTTTAAGTATAAGCACAGAGGCAATTTATGAATTTACCCATCTTACTGCCCTTCCCTTAATGACAATATTGTATATAATGATGATCATCACAGGATTGTTTTGGGGAAACATGACTTAGAAATAAAAATATTCATACTTTTTTTCATTTTTCCTTGTGTTACTTGAAGTTTTCTGGAACTCTGCAAACAGATTTCAAGGGTTTAAAGAGAAATTATCTTAAAACATTTCTTTTTTTTTTTTATTATTATGCTGGAAGCAAACAAAAGTTGTTTTAATCAGCATCAATTTTTGTTTTGTTTGAAAGAGATATGAGTTTCCATTATTTAATACAGTTTAATGTATTGCTTGGTACACATGAGATTCCCTGTTGTAGGTACTGAGATTAAGACAATGAACACAGCAAGTCTTAGTGGTGTGTAATTCTAGTAGGAATTCTAGTAGGAAAAAATACGTATATGTATATGACATATATATTCCTGTATGCATAGATACGAAAGCTATGAAGTAAAATGATTAAGAACATATGTTTTAAAGCCCCACAGCCATAAGTTTTTCAGATTTTGGCTTCCTACACTTAGCTGTATGACCTTGATCTGTGCCTCATTTGACTCAACTATAAAAAGAAGATAATTGTAATACCTACTTCATGGGTTGCTGGTAGGATTACATTTATTAATGCTATCTGTAAAGCATGAAAACAATGTCTGGAAACAGTGTTATGTGAATATTTGCTTTCTATTTGTCCTTCACTATCATCTGTTTACCTACCTACAAAATATATCAGATGTTGACAAATGCTATGGATAAAAATAAATCAGGATGGTGAATGTTGGGGCTAGAAAGATATTGCTGTTTAATTGGGATGAACTGGGAAGGCCTCATTGAGTTCTGAACCAGGGAGAGAGAGGTTGGTAGAAGATCACACAGCCAGGGGATCTTAGACCCAGAGGTGTCGGGTCTGGGTCCTTAATTCCTGCATGGAGATACAAGGTGGGCAGTTAGAGATTTTTGGCTGTGTTCAGGAGTGTGATAGTATTTTTAAATCACAAAAATGAAGTCACCAAGAGGACAAGTGTACAGGGTGTCCCAAAAGTTTCCCATGAAAAAAAGACACCATACAGAGGGAAAATGAAAAATTATAGCTAAACATACTTTTTGTAGTATTTGCAAAACATTAATTACAAAATTTTATCCAATATTTAAAAAATATTCTCCACATATTGGCCACCTCTCTATAAACTTTTGTAATTAATATTTTGTAAATAAAGATACGTTTAGCTACAAGTACCCATTTTCCCTTTGTCACTTTATGAGTGACTTTATGTGACTTTATGAGTGACCTTTGGGACAGCCTGTAGACAGAAAATAGGAACAATCCAAAGACTGGGCCTTGCAGTACAGGGAGATCAATAGGAATCAGAAGATTAGAGCCAGACAGAAAATTTGGAGATAAGGGCCCAGTAGAGGAAGCTAGATCACATAGAGCCTCAAAAGGCATTCTAAGGACTTTAATTTTTACTATCAATGACATGGGAAGCAATGGATTAACATGCCTCAGATGATGTAAAAGGACAATGAACTTGAGAGAGACATTAGAGTTCATAAATCATCAAATAGACAAAGATAGCTGCTATTTAATTTGAAGCTATCAATTAGCTAAGATTGAAATGAAGTACAAGAATGCTAGTGGATTGCAGATGGAAAACTATGCATTGTATAGGTACAAATACAAATTGGTTGGCCACAAGTATTTAATCAATCCTTTCCTTTTCACAGGCAAGTTTGGGCATTTGCATTGAGATACGATGGCTTGTGTCTTGGTTCTGACAGTGTATGTTCAATGTTTAATTATGATTATTTTAGAAAAACTCTCATGATATGATCTCTTTCCTTTACCTTCCTGTGTATCTAATTGATAATTCTGAATATTTTTATTTTTGTTCTAACTGCTTAGCTTTATCAATATAACTTTGTAATGTACTGGATTGTCTATTTTCGGACAATATATATTGATTTCTCATCGTGAACAACTTTAAAATTAGTTTTGTTTTGTTTCAGTTTTGGCCTGGCCCGGGTTTGAACCCACCACCTCTTGTATATGGGGCCAGCGCTCTACTCCTTTGAGCCATAGGTGTCACCTAAAATTAGTATATTTTTATATATTTCTATTTTCTCCCCTCTTCTTAACTCTTCTACCACCCAACTTAGAGTAATTATATTATTTTCTAGTGGTTGCTTTACTATTTAAAATATAATTTTGTTAAACCTAAATGTTATAAAGCACTGCTGAATAAAGCTGAAAAAAAAGGAAAAACAGTGTATGTTTATGACCTCTCACCCTATCCCCTCTTTTTAACTCCACTTCATTAACTATACCATGCTGAAGCATGTACACTCTGCACCAGCATTCTTGTACATATTTTGATATGTTTTACAAGTAGATGTATTCAATTGTCCCAGCAATGCTTTTACTGTATTTTCTCATTTATTTCTTGGTTGTCTGAAGTTTGTCCTTTAGTAATGTCTTCAAGAAAAGCTAATTCTTGAATGTTGAAAGTGTGTTTATCTCTTTTTATGCTTTTGTATCATTTCTCAGGGCATGTTTGCATCATTCTCTTTCCAAAAGAACTTTACTTTACTAACTTCCTGAATGGTATCGTGTCAGGCCAGTCTCAGATTTTTCTCTTTTAGGTGCTGTTGTTGTTGTTGGTTTTTAACTTGGATAGCTATAGTCTTTTTTTTTTTTTTTTTTCTTTTATATTTGAATACAGTTACATTTTAGTATATGTTTTATAATTGGCCATACTATGTCAATTCCTTTCCCTGGAATATGAATCTCTTTCATTAAATACATTTAATTTTATCTTCATTTTCAATTTCTTGAATGTTTCTGTGATTGAGAACTTGAATTTATATACATATATGTACACATATGTATATTTAAAATTTCAGTTTCATTGTTTTGACTTTCTTCTTCCAGGATATCTAGGATGTACACGATAGATAGGAAAGATGAAAGAGAACCATTATTTTCTTCCACCTGTAATCTATTTGAACTCCCAGAACAAACTGAGCAAAATGAAACAGTATTATCCATATTATCTTTGAATGAGAATTTATCAGTGTCCAGGCTTCCTTTTTCCTTTCTTTACTGCTTTTGTTCAACATCTTTTCTGAGCTTTGCCAGTTTTATATTTCATCTCAACATGTCTTTCGTAAGCTCTTGTATCTCTACTTTAAACTCTTCTCTTATAGAGGTGATCACTTCATCAGACAGGTTATTTTAATAATAACAATATAATATAATCACAACTTTTGTTTCATGAAAGCATATTTTGATCTGTATCTGCTATTTGCTTTTCCTGTGCCTTTCCTTCTTTTATTTTGATAAATTTTTAATTATTCTTGTACTATTTTCTTTTGTCTTTATATTCTTAACTATTACTTATTTTTTAATGGCATAAGCTCTTCCTGAGTGAACTATTTGAGGACGTCCATTTTAGTTAATTAGAACAGGGCTGTATTTCAGTTTGACAAAAATCCTTCTTGGCTATCATTCGACTTAAGAGAGTTTTTTTGAGAGTGGCTTCTTCTTATATGCAAAACCACCTGCCACACAAAATGTATGTATGCATGGTCTGTATCCGACATATGTATTGTGTTTCAGGGTGAGATTTTTACTGAGTATAGAGTTTGCATTTTTATTTCTTATTTTCTTTGATGCTCCAGTGTGGATTAGGAGAGAAAAAGAAGGATGCACCTTCATTAATTGGATATTTAAAGTCATTTGTAAACTCTCATCATGTATTTTCTGAGACATTGCAATAGCTTGCTGATTTGCTTCTCCCAGATCAATAACTCCCATCCCACTGACAACACTTGGTTTCTGAGTCCTTTATTTTAAATAAAAATTAATGTTCCCACCTACAGTGGCTGCTCATCGCCTATAGGGTGAAATCCAATTTCCTTTACATTGCCTACACAGACCTCTCTGATCTGAATTCTACCTATCCCACTGAGTCTTGTGTAAATTCTTTTCCCACCATGGCTTCCCATATATATTTCCTTGTTTTATTTTAACCTTCAATAGATGTAAACCTGTTTAGTCTTCATGTATATACCATGCCATTTTTTGCCTCCTATAGCTTTATTGTACATATATATATATTTTTTATTTTTATTTTTTTCTGCTTGGAATATCACTTTACCAGACAGACTCATTCTTTAACATTCAAGATAGGTAGTACCTCATATGGAAAGACTTCCCCAACTTCCTCAACAAGGATTGGACCAAGTTCCTGTGCTGACTCTCCACTTTTATTATAGCTTCACAGCCAGGTCTATAAGCTCTAAGAGGAACAGAATCATGTCTTATTCATATTGTTTCTCCTGCACTCAGCATAATGACTGGTATTCAATAACTGTTTGCTGAAATGAACTGAACTGAGAAGATAAGGCACCATCCTTATTCTCAAGGAGTGTAGTTAGTTATCTTTTTCAAGCAAGGGAATCTTGTTTCTGTAGCTAACAATATAGGACAACTTAGGGTAATTGGCAATTGCTCACTGCATAAAAAATGACCATATGTCGAATGTCTCTGTGTTTTTATAAAACTGCTGTCCAGGAAATACCCAATATGTTCTTCAGTGCCCTTTTTATATTCATTCATTTAAATATATTAAAATACATTGAGCCCAGTGGGAAATGCAGACAACTAAACAATTATAATGTATTGTGATGAGAGCTGTGTTAGTGGAAACCATGTGTTGCTGTTGGACAGAAGAGCCAGAGCTTTTCACTCTACCCTGGAACGAGGACCAGTGTGAGCTTTCTTAAAAAGAGGCTGTGTGTACAAGTCAAGTAGGTGATGGAGAAAGTACATTCTGCTGAGGGGAGGGTGAAGTTAAGGAAGTGAGAGAACAAAGACCTCTTTATGTAAGGACAGGCGCAATTGTGGGAGGGAATTAAGTTGTAGGAAAAGAAGTTAGAAAATTTTCATGGAGAAGTAAACTTTTTTTGTTTTCTTCAATTAAATCTGGATAACTTTGTATTCCTTCCTTGATAGTTGCTATAATAGAAAGCTCAGAACTGAATTTTGGGTCAATTTTAGCAACTACCCTGTATTTCAGCTTTATGGTGTTGTAATATTATTCCTATCTCCTGTTTCCTCCATCACTGGTCATTATTTATTACTTGGCTGCTTTATTTTATTCTCATTTGTTTGTTTTAATTTATGTGTGTGATTTAAAAAAAAAAAAAATTGGAAACATTGGGTGGTGCCTATGGCTTAAGGAGTAGGGCGCTGGCCCCATATACCAGAGGTGGTAGGTTCAAATCCGGCCCCAGCCAAAAAATAAAAAAAAAAAAGAAAAAAGAAAAAAATAGAAACCATCTAGAATAATTTTCTGAAACCAGTGTCAGTTTCCTATTTTTCTTTTTGAAGGGCAGGTATGAGTTTCTTGAAAATTGAAATGAAGATCAGAGAAGGCCTTATGGAGAAAAGATTTGTACGTTCACAATCAATATCTGCCCCTAAGGCAAAGGAAGAAAAAGATTTTATTTATTTTTATTTTTTTCTTATTTTTTTCATTCTGTTCATTGAAATAAAGCTGTCTCTGAAGGCCTTGCAGGAGCAGAAAGCCCCTAGACCAACTGAATAGCTTCTCCTCCAGGGTCTAAGCCCACAGATTATGTCTGAGAATAGTATCAGGCATCAGAGGGGTGGTCTTCTGCCTTTTTCTGCCTACCTGTGTCCCAGAGAATGTTGTGGAGGAGGAGCAGTGTCTCCAGAGAGTATTGTTCAGGCAGAGCTGGGCACTGAGCATTACTCCTTTCCCTAAAGAGGCTTGCTGGCCTTCAGTGATTTGGCTTTTAAAGGGGAGCATTATAGAGACAAAACTGTTTATGCCTATATTTGAGTAGTTAAATAATACCAGGATGGGGGGGGGGTTACACGACTTTGGTGGGTTTTTCCACAACTTCAAGGGATTTATTCATTTAAATTTTATTTTTCAAGTATTTGCTTTTAGTATTTTTAAGTATTTTACTTTTAATGGAGGGACACATATTAGAGGGATGGAAAAAAATAAATAAATAAACAACTCAGGAAAAAAAGACCAGTCTATCCTTTTACGCATTCCCACCTTTCTATGTGAAATGGTGTTTTTGGTAGTTTTACTTTGGGTCTTGGGAAACTTGTCTCAGGGGCTACCAAAAAATGGAGGAGGCTGTCCAGGGGCATGGAGGTGCTAGGCCTCTTAGCACCTCCTTAAACAGAGACCCTTCAGCCCTGGCCTCAGTCACCTCACTAAGGAACCAGGGGTGACATGGATTAGAAGTACAAGCTTGCCAGAGACAGGCTAACCTTAAGTGCAGGGTAGCCCTGAGCCCCCTCCTCAACAGCTATCTATTAAGGTTATACACAACAGTTGTGGAGGGTTAAGGAAATTACATATGAGGGCTGCATGCATAAGGATTGCTACGTGATCTTTCCTCACATGTTCTTTCCCCACAACTCCCATGAAGAAGTACTAAGCATCAATGTTTAACACCTGCTTACTAGTGAGTGACCGATCTTATCTCATTCCAGAACACTGGGTTAATTGGGGGATTGCCCCTAAGTCTAGGCTTGCCAGGAGACTGTCCTGTTCTCAGCATTTCCTTTTAATGTGATAAGAATCAGTAACTGCTTTGCAACCATGGTGTCCATTTCTCTACACCTCTGCCCTCCTTTGTACCACAGACTGGGTTTCTCAGTACACCTTTATTTA
>CAUYPK010129056.1:0-13156 GCA_963574355.1 Loris lydekkerianus | reverse complement strand
ACTTTGTGGGAAGAGGGATGGCATCTGGTGAAGTCTCACCTAATGTGCACAATGCAAGGGTATATTTCAAAGTAACTAAGAGTAAATTTTAAGTGTCTTACCACAAAAAAATAAGTAAGTGAGGTGATGGCTATGTTAATTCGTTTGATTTAAGCATTTCACATTGTATATCAAATCATCATGTTATGCCCCATAAATGTATACAGTTATAATTTTAATTAAAATTTAATTTAAAAAAATGTTTTAAAAAATAGTAATTTTGATTAGCCTGGTAAAACTACAGCACAGTTTTTTGGTCAAAGGGATATTCATCATATGAGGCCTGGATTAACTCATTTCTTCCTAAATGCCTTAGCTCAGTGGTTCTCAACCTACCTAATGCCGCAGCCCTTTAATACAGTTCCTGTGGGTCACAACCCACAGGTTGAGAACCACGGCTTTAGCTGGTTACTTTTTCTGCAGCTGCCTCTAATTATTGCATCATGTTATTCTTTTTCTCAGGTGTCATTGCTAGCCTGTACTCTAAAATATCCCTAAAGGCAGGGGTAATGTCTTCTTTTACATCCAGTGCAGGACATGTTGAAATCTGATCCCCAGTGTTGGAGATGGGGCCCAGTGGGAGGTGTTTGGGACATGGGGCTGGCTCCCTCATGAATCTGTTAATGTCCTTCTTGACATTAATATAATCATGAGTGAGCCACTTGGGTTCTCATTCTTTTAGTTCCCATGAGAGCTGTTGTTTGAAAGAGCCTTGCACCTGCCCTCTCTCTCTTGCTTCCTCTCTTGCCATGTGATCTCTGTACATACAGGTGCCCCTCCCCCTTCCTCCATGAAACCCTCACCAGAAGCAGATGCTGACACCATGCTTGTTGTACAGCCTGCAGAGCCATGAGCCATGTAAACCTCCTTTTTAAAAAATAGTCAGTTCAGGCACTGTGGCTCATGCCTGTAATCCTAACACTCTGGAAGGCTGAGGTGGGTGGATTGCCTGAGCTCATGGGTTCCAGGCAAACCTGAGCAAAAGCAAGACCTTGTCTCTAAAAATAGGGGTTGTAGTGGGCACCTGTAGTACCAGCTACTTGGAAGGCTGAGATAATAGAATCACTTGAGCCCAAGAGTTTGAGGTTGCTGTGAGCTATGATGCCAAGCAGCTGGGACTATACAGGCGCCCGCCACAACACCCGGCTATTTTTTTGTTGCAGTTTGGCCGGGGCTGGGTTTGAACCCACCACCCTCAGCATATGGGGCCAGCGCCCTACTCACTGAGCCACAGGCACCGCCCCAATTAATCCCCATTTTTCATTGTATATTCTTTCTCCCAATCCCAGAACATCTCTGAGATTTCTCAAGGCAGACCAGCACCCTCTGTGGCTAAAATGTCCTTTGCTCATACTTGGGGCTACAGCAACATGTGCTTGGCTTCAAAAGACAGTTTGGCCAGGGCTGGGTTTGAACCCACCATCCTCGGTATATGGGCCTGGTGCCCTACACACTGAGCCACAGGCGCTGCCCGACTTCAACAGACTCACTGCAGGGAGCATGCTCAACAGTGTCTTCTGCTGCTGTCCCAGTTCCCACTCTCTCTGTGTTGTGGCGAGATTGTCTCCTCCTCCTCTTCTTCCTTCCTCTCCTTTTCTTTCTCCTTTTTCTTCTTCGATAAATTCATTTTAAAGGTCTGTCCTATTTTGAAGTAGAAGTCAGTGGAAGCTTTCTGAATGAATTTTGTCTTGAGTCATGACAGCATTCTTGTCAAATCAGAGTCATGTTAAGTAACTATAGATTGGTTACCAGTTTAACTAACTGACTTCCTTGGTTCCCTTTCCTTCCCTTCCCTTCCCTTCCCTTCCCTTCCCTTCCCTTCCCTTCCCTTCCCTTCCCTTCCCTTCCCTTCCCTTCCTCTTTCAATATCTATTAGCATTTAATGAATATTTACTAAGAATTGCATTATAAACATTGAATTTGAATTACATCGTTTCATCCTTACATCAATTTCTATTAACTGTACTATGTTGTCCTTCTGTTACTGGATGAAGAGGGTCTGGTCACCTGTCATTGTCAGTATGCAGAAACAGGGATAGGTCCACCAAACTTTATTTGTCAAAAGGCCCCCCATTTGGGAGAACAGTGACAGTAGCCTCTCCCAGACTGTTCTGTTCTTCCATTTCCAAAATCACAGTTTTATACATAAAGGTTCAAAGCAAAGACCACGTTAACCCTTATTTTAAATAATAATCAACATAACTCAGTGACCTATTACAACATTTCTAATTCAAAAGTCACTTTCCTAAATCAATTCTCCTGAACTACTCAAGATAGGCATCTTTAGGGTGGGAGCTAAATTTACAAAGCAATAAGAATGGGAGATAGGAGGTAAAGGTCACTTAGGACTTAACCCCACCAGACCATGTGTCATGTCAGCCCTAGTCTGGCTCCATCTTATTCTCACTACATGTGTTCTCACTACTATTTTCCAAGTTTTACCAATGTTGTCACTTGCCCAATGTCATATAACTAATAATAGGCAAATTCCAGAATTGGGGCTCCAGACTACTCTGCTTTACTAGTTAACAATTGTTTAAAATTGGCCAGGCATGGTGGCTCATGCCTGTAATTGTAGCTCTCTGGGAGGCCAAAATGGGTGGATTGCTTGAGCTCAGGAGTTGGAGATCAGCCTGAGCAGGAGCGAGACATCATTTCTGCTAAAAATAGAAAAACAAGCTGGCAGTTGTAGCTGTAGTCCCAGCTATTCAGGAGGTAAAGCAAGAAGATTGCTTGAGCACAAAAGTTTGAGGTTGCTGTGAGCTATGCTGATGCCACCGCCCTCTACCCAGGGCAACAAAGTGAGACTGTCTCAAACGCACAAAGAAACAAACAACAAAAAAAATTGTTTAGAAGTAATGCTTATTTTTTATTGCAAAATATACATACCTAACATCCTGAGAGGCCGAGGTGGGTGGATTGCTTGAGCACAGGGAGTTCAAGACCAGCCTAAACAAGAAAGCCTGTCTCGAAAAATAGCAGGCATTGTGGTGGGCACCTGTAGTCCCAGCTACTCAGGAGGCTGAGGTAAGAGAATCACTTGAGCCCAAGAGTTTGAGGTCGCTAAGAACTGTGATACCACAGCACTCTACTCAGGGCAACAGAGTGAGACTCTGTCTCAAAAAAATAAATAAAAATTAAAAAAATAAAATACATACATAACAAAATTTATCACTTTAACCATTTTTAAGCATACAGTTCATGGCATTAAGCATATTCGCATGTTGTGCAGCCATTAATGTTGTGCAACATCACTGTTGATCTCCAGAACCTTTTCATCTTACCAAACTGAAACTCTGCACCCATTAAACAATAACTTCCCATTGTGCCTGCCTCCAAACCTCTGAAATCACCATTGTACTTTCTGTCTCTACAGATTTGACTGTCCTAGATACCTAAACTAAGTAGAATCATCCAGTATGTATCCTTCTATGTCTGACTCATTTCATTTAGCATAATGTCTTCAAGTTTCATCCATGTAGTAGCATGTATCAGAAGTTCATTCCATTTTAAAACTAAGTATATTCCATCATTTGTTATATACCACATTTTGTTTGTCTATTTATGAATCAACGGACATTTGAGTTATGTCTACGTTTTAGCTATTGTCCATAATGCTGCTATGAGCATACATTAAATGTATAAATGCATTCGAAATATTTAAAGAGTTTAATTTACCAAATTTGTAAATAATATAAAACATTATAAACTATGAACATGAGTGTGTATTTGTTCAAGTCCCTGCTTTCACTTCTTTTGGGTCTGTACCCAGAAGTATAGTTGCTGGATCATATGACAGTTCTATGTTCAATCTTTGAGAAACCACCAAACAATTTTCCACAGTAGCTACACCATTTTACATTCCCACCTGTGTGTTAACAGAGAGCTGTCTTTTGAGGGCAATAAACCTCAACATCTCTAACACCCCCTTAAACACATAAGAAGGCAAACAAACAAGCAATAACAATAATAAAACCCACTGCCCAGGTTTGGAAAGACAGTTGTTTTCCTTTCCTCCTCCTATTGCTACTAAAGAAAAAAACAGTTGGTCATCAAAGCAGATAGATAGAGAGGCTCTCTCTCCTGGCAACTGTGAAGGAAGGACCCCTTTCCACTTAAAAGGAAGCTATAATGCTGACAAGATAATTACTTTGGAATTGTTGTACTTAGATTTTTGTGTAGGCAATATGTGCAATACCATCCAAAAATACAGTGGGAAGTTTCCTGTGCACGCTTGCCTTCCAGCCACACATTTTCTCTCCCTAGAACAGCTACAAGTATTATTTCCCAAGGACATCCTATGCATATGCAAGAATACACACACACACACACACACACACACACACACACACACATATATACATACATGGCTTGGCACCAGTAACACAGTGGTTACAGCACTGGCCACATACACCAAGGCTGGTTGGTTCAAACCCGGCCTAGGCCTGCTAAAACAACAATGACAACTACAACAAAAAATAGCCAGGCATTGTGGCGGGCACCTGTAATCCCAGCAACTTGGGAGGCTGAGGCAAAAGAATCTCTTGAGCCCAAGAGTTTGAGGTTGCTGTGAGCTGTGACACCACAGCACTCTACCAAGGGTGACATAATGAGACTCTGTCTCAAAAATAAAAATAAAAATAAAAAACACACATATATAATTTTTTAAAATTTCAAAAGATAATGTACAATGTACCCATTGATTTTTTCATTTAACAGTGTATCTTGGACATAATATTAGCGTAACATTCCTTTTCATGGGTGTCCTGCTTAATCAGTCTTTTAGTGACAGAACTTTTACTTCCAATCTCTTGCTATAATAAACAATGCTTCATGGGAGACCTTGTACGTGTACACTTTCATGAGTGAACATATTTTTGGAATACTTTTCTGGAATTCAGTAGTATATGGTGGTGTCTATATTCCGTCCTTTAGCCACATAATGTATTGCCAACTTTTTTCTTTATCAGTTTGCTCATGAAGTATGGTACCTGAGTTTTAATTTGCATTTCTCCTCTTATGAGTTACCAAGAATAAAAAAGTTCTTCAGGTTGTTTTTGAGGGGCAGCTTAGAATTCATTCTTCTGCCCTAAAGTGCGCTCCTGGTCATGTGCAGAGGCAGCCTCTGGCCTCAGCCTTGCCCAGTTAGGGGCCACAATACACACTACAAGTCTAGAAAGGGAGGGAGAAATAGGAGGAGTTTCTGTCTGGGAAAAGCCCCCCTCTGAAAGAGAGAACAAAAAAAGCAATGGAAATAATGGTGCTAAGGCAGGAACCTCAGAAAGAAAAGGCTCCAAGTGGCTACTAGAAAAGGAAGAGCCAGCTTAAGACTAGGGAGTACAGAGCAAACTAAGGCATTGGGAAACAGCATGGTGCCTGAAGATGGTATTCTGATATGAATCCCCCTGCTCAGCTGGGGGCAGGCACAAAGATCCTTTGTAGAGCAATGTTTCTAATCAAGATTGTCTGGGGCTATACTATAAAGCCAAGAGAGACAGAACAGGGGAATGGGGGGACCTGATGGTAAGTGAAGAAAGGGTAGCTTAAGTCCTTAAAAAATGTTTTAGAGCAATAATTCTCAGAATTTTTTTTTATTTTACAGAGTCTTAAAATTTCAAAAAAGTATTCAAAATTGAGAAGACAAAACGATAAGCAATTTCCAGGTTTGCTAAGTAAAGATGTTAAAAAAGCAATTAGCATTTATGATCAACATAATTTCATAAGAGAATGGAAATTTTATTTCCTGAAAGATAGAAGAAAATAATTCTCAAATAAAATGGTTTATAAATAGCTACATGGGAAAAAAACATTGTGTTGCCCTCCTTTTGTTGCCAATGAGCAAAATTCTTTCAGATTGGCCTTGATGTCTGGGAAGCACTATTTAATACAGTTCTAGATATTAAAAATTATTTAAGTGGCTGGGCATGGTGGCTCACACCTGTAATCCTAGCATTCCGGGAGGCTGAGGCAGAGGATGCTTGAGCTCAGGATTTCCAGACCAGCCTGAGCCAAAGTGAGACTCCATCTCTACTAAAAATAGAAAAATTAGTCGGGTGTAGTGGCAGGCACCTGTAGTCCCAGCAACTTGGGAGACTGAGGGAAGAGGATCTCCTGAGCCCAAGAGTTTGAGGTTGCTGTGAGCTATGATGCCCCAGCACTCTAGCCAAGGGCAATAGAGTGAAACTCTGTCTCAGAAAACAAATGATTTAAATATGATACTACATATTAGTCGTAGCCAAGGTTTACTGACACTATGATCCAGGTGCTGTTTTATTTAGTCAGTTTTATTTTATTTATTTATTTTTTTTTTTTTAAGACAAGGTCTCTCTATCGTGCCCAGGCTGGGATGCAGAGGCTATTCACAGGTGTGATGATAGTACAGTACAGCCTCAAACTCCTGGCCTCCAGCAATCTTCCCACCTCAGCCTCCCAAAGAGCTGGCTCTAGAGGCACATGCCACCAGGTGTTGTTTTAGGTGAGGCAATTGAGACAGAGGGAAGTTCAGAGGCTCACTCAAATACCCCAGGGAAGGGAGGAGCCCTCTTGCATCAGGTAGTCTGACTCCAGAGCTTTGACTCTTAGCCACTACATTATGCCAGTGGGCCTGGAAAGAGTCCTTCAAGTGATATCAGTGTACAAAAATAAAAATATCCCTAGTCATTTCTTAAATTTTTCATTGTACAATATTACATATACCCAGAATAGTTACAAAAATATGAATTATAATATAATTTATAATCACAAAGTGCATATATTAGTTAGCTCAGGCTGCTACACAAAATACCACAGCTCTCCAGCTGCCGTGGCTCACACCTATAATCCTAGCACTTTGGAAGTCCAAAATGAAAGGATCACTGAGGGATCAGGGGTTGAGACTAGCCTTATCAAGAGTCAAACCCTGTGCCTACCAAAAAGAAAAAGAAAAATTAGTTAGGCAGAGTGGCACACACCTGTAGTCTTAGCTACTCAAGAAGCTGAGGCAGGAGGATCCCTTGAGCCCAGGATTTTGAGGTTGCAGTGAGCCATATGATGCTGCTGCACTCTAGCCAGGGCAACAGATAAAGACTCTGTCTCAAAAAAAAAAAAAAAAAAAAACAAATAGGTGGCTGGCCACTTTGGCTTTTTGTGGGGGCTCTCTCTTCCAGGCTTGAAGGCAGCAACCTTCTTGTTGTATCCTCACATAGCAGACAGATCTCTTTTTATAAGGCCATAGTTCTATTTAATTAGGACCCCACCTTATCACTTCTTTTAACCTTAATTACCTCCTAAAGACTCTATCTCCAAATACCGTGACATTGGGAGTTAGGGCTTCACAATATGAATTTAGAGGAGTACACAATTCAGTCCATAGCACTGAATATTCATGACACCCACATTAAATAATAGGCGCTTCTAGGCACAGAGTGATTCCCCTAACACCAGCTCCCAAGTCCTCCTTCTCAATAACATCCTTTTCCCTGTACAGAGGTAACCACAGTCCTGACTTTTGTGTTAAGAACTTCCTCGCTTAAAAAAAAAAAGGTTTTCACGCAATGGAATAGCATGCGGCCTTAAAAAGGAAGGATGTGCTGACACATGCTGCAACATGGATGAATGTTACAATGACCTTGAGGACCTTATGCTAATGAAATAAGCTGGTCATGAAAGGACAAATGCTGCATAGTTCCAGATATGAGAGGCATCTGAAGTAGTCACATTCATAGCAACAGAAAGAACAGTGGTCACCATGGCTGGGGGTGGGGGAGAATGGGGAATTGTAGTTTAAAGTTTAGTGGGTTTCAGTTTTGCAAAACAGAAAAAGTTCTGAAGATTAGTTGCACGACCCGTTGTAGGAGGTTTTCTAACAACCTCCATGGGTTCTTAATTAGACTGGACCCGGTTGCAAAAGACAGATTAAGAAGATAAACAGACATTTACTAATGTGTCTATTTCATATATCCAGGGGACACACCCAGAGATGGAGTGTGGTAAAAGAGATGGCTTTGAATTTCCGTTTGTACTATGTATAGCGTCTTCAACAAAGAACAGTGGGTTTTTACAGAAGTGACAAGACAAAGGGAAAGGACTTTGAGACTTTACAAGCACCAACTTGGGGGGGAGGGGGGTGCAAATAAATGGTCAATCAGGGTAATTAGGAAATCTTGCTAATGCGGATTCTTCCGGTATCATCTCCAGACCAAGGTGAGGTCTAAACCCACCTTCAGTGGTCGACCTTTGTCTCCTCTGGTACAGAGGAGGCCACTCTGCCTTTTGTCTTATAAATCAGTGTCCTGTTTGGGGGTGGTATAGTCTGGTCTCCCATAATGTGAGTATACTTAACACTACCGAATTGTACACTTAGAAATTATTATAATGGTAAATGTTATGTTATGTGTATTTTACCACAACTTAAAATAAACATTTTAGAAACAAGCTACGAAACAACAAAAGGTTTTATAGCTCCGCCAATTTCTATCGAAGTTAGAATTCTAGGCTTGGACAATAATTATAATAATGATGATAAAATTGCAGCTAATTGTTATTGAGCATTTACTTAGCCACAGTATTCTATTCAATCCTAATTCCCTGAGGTAGACATTATCATTGCCATTTAATAGGTAAGAATAGTTGCAGATGTCCCAGGACCACCAAATGATTGCCCTGCAATTTCAGACTACCAGCTTCTTCAGGTGGCAACAGGGAGCAGAAGAAAGAGGGCATGATTGGCAATTAGGAGACTGTGACCTTGGGTATGTCCCTTAAATTCAGTGAGACCCTCTGAATCAGAGATTTTTCCACTGTGCTCTGAGGAGCCCTAAGTGTTTCATGGAGACAATCTCATTCTCCCAAAAGCTGCCAAAACGTAGAATATAGAAAGGTCAAGTTGGACATTTCTCCCCTACAAACCAAAGCAGTCTGCTTTATCGGGTTCACATTTGGACTTTCACCCTGAAAAACAGGTTCTGCTGCTAAAAAGGAATTTGGAAACCACTAGATTAGATTATCTCTATGGTTCCTCTGATCACATACTTTATACCTCAAATGAGTCTTCTTTTATTTATGTTGCATCTCCGGAACTCGTGGGTGGGCAGAATCAGCTACATAATTTGCAAGGCCCAGTGAAGAAAGAAAGGCAGAGCTCCTTGTTCATAATGCAGTAAAAAAGTGCCATTAAAAGAACTAAAGTAGAAAACTTCCTTTCTTCTGTGGCCTTTCTCTTGACTTGTCATGTTGTTTTTATTTGCTGTTTAATGTCATTCTAAGTAACGGGAAAGTAAAAATTTAAATTATGAGCATAAAATTTACTATTTATCTTTATCTTGTGCAATAACAGTTTTGAATGCAAACATAAGAACATTTAAGTAATATGCAGAATCACTAAAGTGACACAATTCATATTTCACAATTCATAGTTTATATCTGCATATGTATTTTATTCTTAACCAGAACAGAGGAAGCTGAACAAAACTAAGTGTTTTTATCCATGCATGCATTTTTCCAACACTCTCTTCCTTCCCTTTAGAAGAAAGAACTGAAAGGAAGATAAACAAGAAAGAACTGAAGAAAACTATTCATGCCCTATCTTTCTGTTTCCTTCTATGTTGTCATTTTCAGCATAAGTGGTTAGCTAATGCAGGGAAGTGCTGGTGCTTAGAAAAACAATACCCCAAAATGAAGGCCTCAGCAGCCTCCGAAGAAAAAGGTTTTCACTGACCTTCTTCTGTCCTCCTGTCTTTCAATCCCATCTGCCTGCAAGGCTAGCCTTAAAAATTAGATTCCCTTTTCCCCAAGGCAGGTCATAGAAACCAGAACCTATTTTCTCCCAAGTGAGCCATAAAACCTATAAATATTACTCTAACTTTCCCTTCACCTTTCTGTAAAAACTGGCCATGAAGAAATTATCGGACCTACATTGTTTGACTATAGGCCATGAGACCCCCATTCCAGAGAAGGTTCTGCCCCACACCCAGAAAGAAGAAATGCACGCTCAGGCCTTGCTAGGCTCCCCCACTCCGTCTAGATCATACCCTTTTAGTCCATTCATCTTTCTACCTGGCTGTCCCTATTTTGAGGAACCTAAGCATAAAAATGGACAACTCTCCCTGTACCTTTGGGTCTTCATTCTGAAACCTCCCTGGTATACATGTTAAATTAATTTGTACATCTTTTTTCTCATTAATCTGCCTTTTTTGAGTTGATATCAATATTTTAGGGAACGCTACACAAGTAATACAAGTTAGAAAAGATATGATAGGGTTCCTCAGTCACTGATGTTTTTTAGACAACCACTGCTTTCTTTCTAGGTTCAAATGAAGTCCTGGTAACCTCTTGGAGCTGTCAGCACCACTGCTTAGTGAGTACATGTTGTAGACACAGCACTCTTACCTTGTACTTGCGAAAGTTCTTACTGAGCTGCCACACATTGTGGGTTAACTGGAATTCTGTGATCATGCAATACTGTGAATATTTTATGTAAACACGGTGTAAGGAATAGTAGCAGACATGCATATTGTTTTGTCTCCTCTGTTCATGCACACACTCCATTGTACCACCGGACTTCATTTATAGAACATAAATCCAAAGATAAGATTATTAAGAATTTCAAAGCAAGGCAAGAGGATCGCTTGAGCCCAAGAGTTTGAGGTTGTTGTGTGTTAAAGACAACACAGCACTCTACGGAGAGTGACCAAGTGAGACTCTGTGTCCAAAAAAATTTTTTTTCAAAGCAGCAAATGTTAATCCCCAATTGTGGGGCCCTTTGGAGCACAAGTCATACTCCCTGAATCTGCTCCTGTGGATGGAGAATAAAGCTTGAACATTTTTTTTCCAGGGTTGCAATGCAGAAAGAGTTTATTTTGCATAGCACTACGTGGGGAGATAGGAGAAATCTTTCAAATCTGCCTCCTCAAGAATTGAGGGGATAGGATTTTTGAAGACCATTTGGTGGCAGAAGATTAGAAAATAAGGTCTGCAAATCAGCTGGTTTCGGGGCCTTTGGTTTGAGATTCTGTTTGGGTGGGTCAGTTACTGGAATACCAGACCTTGGGTGGAGTGTCCAGGACCAGTTGAGTCAGTCCCTTGTTCTGGATGGAGCCATTACTGGAATGCAGAACTTGGAAGGTATCTCAAAAACTACATCTAGGTTCCAAATAGGTGACATTCTGTCTGGACAACTATGCATGACCCCAGGGTAAAGAAACAAACAGAAGGAACAGTGATTATTATCAAGCGAGTGAAGGGACAATGGCTAATTATTATCATTATTTTAGTTAAGTTGCAGAATTTTGGGGCCCTTACTCTAGCTCCTGCCTTGGACCCCTTCATCAATTTATAAGGGTGATTTCAATTTCCCTCTGGACTTTTACTGGAGCGTGAGCATTTTAATAGGCAATTACTTTCTTCTTTGAATGTGTCAATGCTTCAAAAAGTGGAAAGGCCTATACTAAATGGAAATCGTCATTGATAGAGTCAAATGTACTGACTGCCCAGGTAGAACTGATCTGCCCAGTTCTAGAGTGTGTGTCCTACCCAGGAAATAATGAATGTACCAATCCCTGCCCCTCTGACCCTTTAAATCCCCATCTACCATAACCCACGTGTAGAATTCCTTTCTGATTTCACCCCACCTGCACCCAGGTGGAATAAAGACCACATTGCTCACCCAGAACAGAGACTCCGCTTTCTTTTTTTCTCACTTCTTGTAATGATCTCTCATCTTTTGGATTGTTAACCTCTCGTTTTGGCGCCCTGACTTAGATGGGGAGAAGCCCCTTTGGGGGGGGTGAAAAAAAACCCTAAATGGACCCTTGTTCCAATGAGACAAAGGAACATGGGAAACCTCTCTGACCCTGCCTAAAATTTATCTATTTCATGGTGAGGTGAACATTTGTCTAGAACTCCTCTGAACTTTTTCAAACTTCTCTTCCCATCCTCACTCTAACCCTCTCTCCCTCTCCCTCCATCTCTGGGCCTCTCAAGCATTCACATACAGTCTCTCTCTGGGCCTTTTTAAACTTCCTTTCCCTCTTCCCTCTCTAGGCCAAAAATTCTAGAAGTCCGTGTCTCGTCCAATCTCTGGCTGACCTTGCCGAGTCAGGCTCGCCCATCCAGTGCTCACCTGAGGGTCTGGGTCCCTCTTCTTCAGCTGGTAGCACTCATAGGCCAGGTCCTCTCTGACCCCAGTCTCAATGAGCCAGGCTTACCCATCCAGTGCCCTCCCAGGGGTCTGGATCCCTCTTCTCTGGCTGATGGTCACACGTGGAGACCAGGTCCTCTCTGACCTCAGCCTTGGCCACCCCTTACCTCTCATCTCTCTTCTCTCTCCCCTTCCTCCTCAAAACTTCTCTTTACATCCTCATTTTAATCTCGTTTATTTTCTACCTCCAGTTTAAATTCCCTACATCCAGGCATTTCTCCTGCTCCAAAACATTCCTTCCCTGTGTTCATCTTGTGAATGTTCTCAGATTCCCCCTGTGCAGGTAACACCAGCTTCCCTCAACCTCCACATCTGTATCCTTCCCTTAAACAATACCCCATCCCCCCTCTCTCACCACCCCGCCCCGCTTCCCATCACACAGTAGTGGAGGAAGAAAAAAGGGCGGACCCCAAATCCCCACCTTATACTAGGTCCAACTGCAGCTTTAGACATTCCATTCCCAGACCATCACAACCTCTATACCCTCCCCTGGAGGTTTCGTGAACAGAAGACATCATCAGAGTTCATGTCCCTTATCTCTCAGTCTACACCTGATATCCAGAAAAAAACTTCAAAAATCCCCACAGGGTCCGCACATCCCCAGCGAGATCTCATTAACCCGGCTTTTTTAAGGGCTTTAACAACCAAAAAAGACCTCTAAACAACAGCATCTCTCAGAACTCCAGTTATTGGCTTTCACCATTAGACAAAACCTGCTGCTTCTTAAAATTTCTCTGGAATGAGAGATCTCCCCCAGGACTGTGTTTATTTATTTATTTATTTATTTATTTATTTTAATTAATTTATTTTTTTATTATAGATAAAAATATGCACCATAGATGTGGCCCAACCCATCACCCTCCCTCCACCCAATCCTCCCCCCTCCCTTCCCCTTCCTTGGTCCTTTCCTCATAGTCTTGTGGTATAGTTGGGTTATAGCCT